>CAXHJY010000363.1:5000-15000 GCA_964016885.1 Eledone cirrhosa | reverse complement strand
CTGTCTCTATCCCTCTTTCACTCACTCTCTCTCTCTGTCTCTCTCTCACTCACTCACTCTCCATCTCTATCTCCCTATCTTTCTCCCCCACTCTCTCTCCTATCTTTTAAAATTAAGCATCTTTCTCTCGATCTCTCTCTCCCCTCTTTTTTATGAGGCTTCTCTCTCTGTCTCTCTCTTTATATCTCTCTATCTCTCTCTATCCCTCTCTCTTTCTCGTTTTTTCCCCCTTTCTTACCTTTTTTTTTCCATTTCTTATCTCTTTATCTATTTCTCGCCCTCCCCCATTTCCCTTTTGACTTTTTTCATCTCTATCTCTCCTCTCTCCTTCCCCTCTCTCTATACTGTTATGCTCTCTATCATTCTCGCTCTCTCTCTATATATCTCTCTTTCAACCCCCACCACCCCTCCCCTTCCCCTCACTCTTATGTCTTTTTTTTTTAAACACTACAATAAATTTTATATTAAGATAATGTTGCATACATATAATATCATATATTTATTATCACACACACACGGCTACACATACACATAACTACACATACATATATACACACACATACACACACACTCATATACCAAACACATACATACATATATAACTACATATATATCTACACATACACACGCACACATACATATACCTATACCTACATATACCTACACACACACATATACATACACACACATATACATACATACCATTAACTTCTACCTATATATATATATATATATATATATATATATATATATATATATGAATATATAATATCACATATTTATTATATTTATCACCTACCACATCTGTGTGTATGTATATATGCCTCTGTGTGTGTATATATATATATATATATGTATATGCATAGTATCACATATTTATTATCACACACCTCCACACACATGTTAGTATATATACATACCTTTGTTTATATATATATATATATATATATATATATATATATATATATATATATTTATTATCACACACCAACACCTACCACGCCTACCCCTCCACCACCCACACATATGTAAGTATATATATATGCCTATGGTTATATATATATATACATATATATATACATATATATATATGTGTGTGTATACATAATATATTCATATTACCACCAGTTAATCCTTCTCATCAAACACACCAGATGGTGCCACCTTCCATTGACTATCGCATATTTTTTCATATCTTTCTATTACAGCTACACCTACGTATTGATATATATATATATATATATATATATATGTATATATATATATTTATATATATATATATATATATATATATATATATATATATATATATATATATATATATATCAAAACAGTGGTGTAGCTGCAATGGAAAGATATGAAAATATATATATATATACAGTGTGTGTGTATATATATATATATTTATATATATATTTATATATATATATATATATATATTTATATATATATATATATATTTATATATATATTTATATATATATATATATATATTTATTTATATATATATTTATATATATATATATATATATATATATTTATTTATATATATATTTATATATATATATATATATATTTATATATAAATATATATATATATATTTATTTATATATATATTTATATATATATATATATATATTTATATATAAATATATATATATATATATATTTATATATAAATATATATATATATATATATATTTATATATATATATATATATTTATATATATATTTATATATATATATATATATATATATATAAAGAGAGAGAGAGAGAGAGGGAGAGAGAGAGAGAGAGAGATACCAGTGTGTATATATTTGTACATTCATGTGTATGGGTGTATACCCATACACACTCACATATCTATACATATATATGCACACTCATATATATATATATATATATATATATATATATATATATATATGTGTGTGTGTATATTTAATTTCATTTCTCAGTTTATTCTTCACACACACAAGACACACAACACACACAACACACACAAGACACACACAACACACATACACAAGACATATAACATCATCTGGAAGGATTTTTTCCGATAGATTTGTGCTTTATTGAGTGTCTTCCATATTGGTACATAGATCTTTGGAACCATCAGTAGCTTAACCTTTCTGATATTATGTTGCTGCAGGAGGTGGATTGGTAGATTTGGTAGCATGTCTAATAGAAGACTTTGCAATATTCATTGGTCTTTCGACTTTGTCTTTCATCCTTTCCAGGTCGATAATAAACCACTAGCAGTCTGCTATTGTTGGCCATTTTTCTTCTATATTTCTCTCTCTCTCTCTCTCTCTCTCTCTCTCTCTCTATATATATATATATATATATATATATATATATATGTATATCATCATCATCATCAACGTTTAACGTCCGTGTTCCACGCTTGCATGGGTTTGGACGGGGGTTTTCCCACTTGAGGCAAGAGTGGTTGTCTTGCTTGCATAGGACTGTCTGGCAGGTTTTCTACAGTTGGATGCCCTTCCTAACACCAACCACGTTTACAGTGTGGGTCTGGGAGGTTTTTACCGTGTTGCCTACACGGCCACATTACAGCGTGGACTGTGTGTTTTTTTGTCGTCGTGACACCTACACGATCTCATTTGTTTCGGCCTGGATGGTGTGGCACCAACATAACTTTACATATGATATAGGTATCCCAGTAAGTACTAGGTACCCACGGAAATATATATGTTGTCTATAATAGTGGTTGTGTTCTATGGTACTAATTTGAGAAACCAGAACTGTAAATATGAGCGGAACAAGTAAACATTAAACAATCTTTTAAATAAATAAAAATACGATTTAAATATTTACCTCTTCTAGTGCCATGACCGTACGGTTTCGTTTATCAAAAGATTGGAAATTCAGAGAATTTCCAATGGAAAGATATAGCTCTTCAGATAGCTTTTCCAAATCTACTAGACATAAGTCCGTATAGATGTAGATATATCACCCTCTGCCCATCTTTCCATTGGGAATTCTCTGAATTTCCAATCTTTTGATAAGCGTAACCGTACGGTCATGGCAATAGAAGAGGTAAATATTTAAATCGTATTTTAATTTATTTAAAAGATTGTTTAATGTTTACTTGTTCCGCTCATATATATATATATATATATATATATATATATATATATATATATATGTGTGTGTAGGAGGTGAGTTTTATTGTAGTACAATAAAGCAATGCAGATATCGGATAAGAAGCACTCTACAGTTGGTAGGACTGGAGTATACATAATATATAAGATCAAAAGATGGTTAAATGAATTCCATGTAACTCATTTAACCATCTTTTGATCTTATATATATATATATATATATATATATATATATATATATATATATATATAAGGATTAAAATACTGGAGCGTGTTGGAGTTAAACACCCTCTTCGTATTATAGAAATGACAGTAAAAGGTATAGCTCAATGTAATTAAACAGAGCCGAAGAATTATGAAAATAAAACAATAATCTTCCAATACTTTACTGTATGTACACTCCATATTCTTCGGAGTTTTCGGCTTGTATTGGCCGATAGTGCTTCTTGTGGTTCTGATTGCCCTGATGAGTCCTTAATAGGACGAAACATTGTTGGCTAATGAAGACTTTTGATGTATTGAAGGGTTCTTTGTTTTATTTTCATAAAAAAATATATATATATATATATATATATATATATATATATATATATATATATATATATATATATATATATATATATATATATATATATATATATATATATATATATATATATATATATATATATATATATATATATATATATATATATATATATATATATATATATATATATATTTGGAGGCACATGGCTTAGTGGTTAGAGCATTGGCCTTGCAATCGAAAGGTTGTGAGTTCAATTCTCAGACCGGGTGATGTGTTGTTTCCTTGAGCAAGACACTTTATTTCACATTGCTCCAGTTTACTCAGCTGTAGAAATGAGATGATAGGGACTGGGGTCCCTATCATTCCACTGCAAAGTGGTCGTGGAGGTTCTACGGCAAAAAAGCACCCAGCACTCACTGTAAATGAGGTTGGTGTTAGGAAGGGCATCCAGCTGTAGAAATCAAGCCAGAATCAGTTCCCGTCCCACCCTTGCAAGCAGGGAAAAGCAGACGTAAAATGAAATGAAATGAATATATATATATATATATACGGGATAACAGGTTATCGTTATAGGCAGTCCACTTAGATGTAGTCCATGCGGGAAGCGAACTCTAGACCTACTAGATCAAAGAAACAATTGTCAGCAATGTGAATAAAGCCCTTATTGTATAGCGAACCATGTCACTCTTCTTTCTTTGAATTATATATATATATATATATATATATATATATATATATGTAAAAGGTAAACAGAAATAACAACACAATCGGTACAGTATATGGAAGGAATATATGAGGTTAACGCAGCTTCTACCTCGGTCGGCCGCCCTCAAGTGTTGACACTCGAGGGCGACCAACCGAGCTAGAAGCTGCTGAATGTTCGGTCGCCCTCATGTCTCTGATTTTCAGCCCCATGGATTTTGTCTATTATATTCCTTTGTTATATTTTGAATACCTGATGATGTCACCAGATTCATACTGAACCCGGTCATTGAAATGATCAGAGTTGCTGAAGTATGGAACAAACTACCTGCGTCAGTTGTTAGCTGTCGAGGCACTGCATCCTTTAAAACCTCCATGCTTCCTGAGATTCGGCAACACTACACCTAATGTTCCCCATGTATATCATGACTCATACACTGTTCACTTCCCTGACATTTGTATATTATTCTATGTACTATACATGCACCTTTGACGAGTTGTAGTGCACCTGAGCACTTTACACAATAATTTCATTATTGGCAGTATTGATAGAGGGTCAGACATGCTTTCCAGCGTAGTTATGTCCCTTTACGATCTGAGTTCAAATCCCACCGAGGTTAACTTTGCCAGGGTCGATAAAATAAAGTACCAGTAATACACTGGGTAATTGCTGGCCTTGTGCCAAAAGTAGAAACAATTATTATTATTATTATTATTATTATTATTGTTGTTATTCCTTGAATCTCAGTCATTGATGTTGGTTAACTGGAAAGTCCGTTGGATTGAATATCAAGCCACTACCTGCAGCCTCAGATATTCAGGACGTATCGGAGGGTTCTTGCTGTTCCAAGCAAGCATGCCTTTTGAAGCGTTCCAAAAAGCGTGAAGGGGCCGATTTTCTTTAACCATCCCTGGAAACTTTTGGAGATAGTCCCCAGTGCGCCTATGACAATCGGGATCACTTTGACTTCATGGCAGTTCCAAATCCTTTTCACCTCCCACTTTAGGTCCTGGTATCGGTTAATTTTCTCCCTCTCCTTCTCTTGCACTCTCGTGTCGAAAGGGCAGGCCACATCCACAATCAGACACAATCTTTTTTCTTTGTCCACAACCACCAGGTCAGGTCTATTGTGTTCCAGTTTTTTGTCCGTCTGTATCCTAAAATCCCACAGCACCTTCACCTGATTGTTCTCCATCACCGCCTCTGGCCTATGCTCATACCATTTTATTATTATTATTATTATTATTATTATTATTATTATTATTATTATTATAATTATAATAAACCTTTCAGGGAATTACACCAGTCCAGCTTCCTGTTATTTTATAATATATATATATATATATATATATCAATGATATTAAATAAATGGAAACTATATTTACAAAACCATATTTATTCTGTTATATATATTTCAAGGGTACCAAAACTTTGGTATGCTCTCATCAGATAAAATACAAAATTTGTTTTATAAATAGTGACATATCCAGGAATGAGACCTTAACGGTTCAAGTTTTACCTTTGCTTATATATATATATATATATATACATATATATATATATATATATATATATATATATATACATATATATATATATATATATATATATATATATACATATATATATATATACATATACATATATATATATATATATATATATATATATATACATATATATATATATATACATATATATATATATACATATATATATACATATATACATATATATATATACATATATATATATATATACATATATATATATATATATATATATATACATATATATATATATATATATACATATATATATATACATGTATATTTATGCATATATATATATGCATATATATATATACATATATATATAAGAACAAAAGATGGTTAAAGGAGTTCCATGTATTTTATTATGCGCATTTCAAAAACATTATATACATATATATATATATATAAATATATATACATATATATATATAAAGAATGAATAATAACAGGTAAAATAACTTAATATTCGAACCCGTAACTATAACATTGCTTTCTAGCTAACCACTTTCTCTTCCCCCACACTACAAGACAATACCCTGCTTAACACTATAAATGGAAACTTAGTGCAATTTGTAGACTACTACTATGAACTCAATGTACACCCATCCCATAGCTTTCGTCTGTCCCCTCTCTACCTCTCCCTCTCTATCCATTCCCCTCTCTCTCTCTCTCTTTCTCTCTCTCTCTCGTCCTAGGTCCACCTCCCTCCCTCTCCACATCTATGAACCTGCCCTCTGTGGCAATAAATAATTCCAACCTTGACTATCAACACATCGGCATTGGCATCGCAGCATCGCATCGCAGCATCGCATCGCTTAAGGTGGTCGCTTTAAGAGTAACCAGTATAATAAAACCCCTACCACAACATTTTGATTAATATATCTACAAACCACTCTCTCCCATTTCACCAATCCCTGCATATCTCTCTCTCTCTCTCTCTCCCCTTCTTTTCTCTCTTCCTTTTCTACTCTATCTTCCCCAATAACCTCACTTAAGAGTATTTACATTGTACATTTTAACCATTCTGCTCTGATGATACAGTGGTCACAGCATTTGATAATTGAGTTTTGCAAATAGTTATAAATTTGCTCATAGCATAACTAGGCTGTATAAACATCGTGGAAACATTTGTAAGCACACAGAATAAATTACCTTTTTATGATGTATACCTGTTATTATTCATTCTTTGTCTACACTCCGGAATACAGAAGGATTAGGAACTAAGTTTCTTCAACTATTCTTCCATAACTCGTTGAGTAACCTCTCACCGTACGTCAACTCTATCCAGTGTAGTAATTAACCATTACTGCATCCAGGATAATCCTATACCTAGTATATATATATATATATATATATATATATATATATATATATATATATATATATATATATATATAGTTATGTAATAAACAACATAAGATAATTATTTCATTTACCAGTGGTTTCTTGAAAGCAAACAAATTTGCTTTCAGTCATCAGTTCAAATCCACTTTCAATAAATACACCAGGATTTTTTCATTCTGATGACTGAAAGCAAATTTGTTTGCTTTCAAGAAACCACTGGTAAATGAAATAATTATCTTATGTTGTTTATTACATAACTAATAAGCTCTGTAACCTACATAGAGCACTCTTTTTTCCTGGACCTTTCCGACGGAATTACTTCATTCATACATATTCACACACACACACACACTCACACACATATATATATATATATATTTAAAGTATATGATAAACACGAAATGTGTTTACATTGCAACAGACAAAGTTAGCTATTAATGAAATAAACTAATAAAAGTGAATACAATTTGTCTGTCTCGATACAAGTCAATAAAGACAAGATTATATTGGCAACTGCCATGATTCCTGGACATATTTAAATTTCAAAATTCAAACCTGTTCTGTAGACGAATTTGAACCTCGAAACCCAAATAAGTTTCGCAACGGTGGTATGTGAATTGAAAAATAAAGAGAATCGAAATGGAATAGAAATAAAAGAGTGAAATGTCCAAATCTTCTGTGCTTATCAACAGGAATCCAGTAAGATTAGTCTATCTCACATCAAAAATTTTGCAGGTCTGACTACACGTGGGTAGGCAGGCCAAAACTAGCTATCCCACATTCACGGTGCTAGAAATAACAGCCGCTTATGCAGGATTAAGGATCAGCTCTTACAATAAAGGAGCTATACATTATATTATATTTTGAGAATAAACGACTGAGAGTTTATTCTCAAAATATAATATAATATATATATATATATATATATATATATATATATATACAAATGGAAGTTTAGTAAAATTGAAGTTTTATAATATACAATTAGGGATGTGTGGCAAAGCACTCGATAGGGTTGTGTCACCTTAGAATAATAACATACGTTAGATAGCTTGACAAATTGAAAACTGCGGCAGGGATGCCCAGCCACATTATACCAAAGCAACGAAAAAAAACCAAGCAGGTATGTATATGTATATATATATCAGACCGGGTGATGTGTTGTTTCCTTGAGCAAGGCACTTTATTTCACATTGCTCCAGTTTACTCAGCTGTAGAAATGAGATGATAGGGACTGGTGTCCCTATCATTCCACTGTAAAGTGGTCGTGGAGGTGCCACGGCAAAAAAGCACCCAGCACTCACTGTAAATGAGGTTGGTGTTAGGAAGGGCATCCAGCTGTAGAAATCAAGCCAGCATCAGTTCCCATCCCACCCTTGCAAGCAGGGAAAAAGCGGATGTAAAATGAAATGATGATGATGATGATGATGATGATGATATGCCACAGTCCACGCTGTGGCCGTGTAGGCAACACGGTAAAAACCTCCCAGCCCCACACTGTAAATGTGGTTGGTGTTAGGAAGGGCATCCAACTGTAGAAAACCCGCCAGACAGTCCTATGCGAGCAAGACAACCACTCTTGCCTCAAGTGGGAAAACTCCCGTCCAAACCCATGCAAGCATGGAACACGGACGTTAAACGATGATGATGATGATGATGATGATGATGATGATATATATATATATAAGTAAGATGTATGGTAGGTCGTATGTGAATCGCGATGATCACGTCTGACTTACCAAATATGTGACGGTAGCTAGTTAAGCTCTATGCGTATACGCAGAGCAGAAATATTAGTGAAAAAGAACAAAGGAACTATTATGACATTATAACAAGTTTATTGCCGACAGCCGTTTCGTCCGACCCCATGGTGGGACTTATCAAGGCATATATATATATATTTATTAAAATAACAGATTAAAGTTTAAGCAAAGAATCGCTCTTATATATTTGATATATATTTTCCTTATCGAGCCCTCTTTGGATTTTAGTCTTCAATTTTATTATTATTACTATATATATATATATAGAGAGAGAGAGAGAGAGAGAGAGAGAGAGAGAGAGAGAGAGAGAGAGAGAGAGAGAGAGAGAGAGAGGGCAGGAAGGAAGATATCAATACAGATAGAGGCTCAAATTACCGCTTCCCAAGTAAATCTACCACAAAGTGGTTGTCACTTGATTGCATGTTTTATTATAGTGATATATACATAATATATACACACATATATATTGTACCTAAATGGTTCATGTTGCAAGTGAATGGAATGTCACAGAATGAATACATCAGAGGGAAAAACTACTTTAAATTTGATAAAAGGAAGAGCAATCTATATCTATCTATCTATCTATCTATCTATCTATCTATCTATCTATCTCTGATTCTTTTTTTCAAATACCTCTTTGGAAGAAGAATCAGGATGGAGAGAGAGGTGCTGTACCCCAGCAAGTTTTATGAAAGGTGGGTGAAAGTGGCGAGAATGGCCCGAGTGAATGGGCCTTCTCTCTATATCAGCCTGTAGATTGAGGAAAAGGAGGAGGAGAGGAAAGGAGTACAAGCTCTTCGTACTCCTGGAGATGAGGGTTGCACATTTTTTTCGGGGGTATGTGTTACCCATATAAACTGTCTCCCCCTATTGGGGAAAATCGACTAACTTTTAAATTCCATTTGTGATAGCATTTTACACGTTTTTATTGTATGTAAACTTCCCCCTTTGTATTTGTCCCCTTCTTTTGTGCCCCT
>CAXHJY010000362.1:37500-42900 GCA_964016885.1 Eledone cirrhosa | reverse complement strand
GAGGTGACAGTTACAGTTTGAGGCGCTATTTTGTGCAGCTTTTACATTCCTGTTTAGAACTCTGTTATAAGTGGGCTGTGATATATGCCCAATGGGGTTTTGCTGCTGCGCGTTTGTATGCGCTTGTGGTTGTGATGTTATGATGAGTTTGTGCTTATGTATAGGTGCAATTGATTTACTAGAGATATTTCTGTGGTTGATCTTGCGTATGTGTGATTCTATGTTAGCTGCTGTTGAGAATGAGAGTTTTATAGTAGATCTATTGAGTATTTTGTGATATCTATGCGAGATAGGGAAGTGTTTATCTATTAGTTTAAAGAATGTAGAGGGCAGTCTAGTTTTTATAGAGGAGTTGAATATTGGGTTGAACCATAGGTATTTTCTTTGTCTGTTTCTTCTATTGTTTCTTGGGTTTACGTTATTATTGTTTTGGCCGTTTACTTCAGGTGTTACATGTCTAACCCTATGTCTAGTCAAGCTATTCCTATTATTATGTGAGCGGTTGGAGTAGTAATTTCTAGGATTGTTTATGTTGTCCTTATTCACTATATACTGTAGTTTATCTTTATGACCGGCCCTACTTAATGTTGCATTATAATAGTCAGCATGCTCGTTAAAGATTTCTAGGTTTGAGGATAAGCGGGATATTCGGAGGGATATACTACGTGCTATGGATTTAATTATGGATTTGGGGTGATTTGAGTTGTAACTAATGTAGGCAAGATTTTCATTATTTTTGTGGAAAGGTTCTATTAATCCAGTATTTAGATTTAGAGTTACATCTAGAAAATTTACCTTCTTATGGTTTAGTTCGTAGGTAATACTTAGGCCTAGTTTTTTGAAGAATATTCTAATATTTTTCCTTAGTCTTTCCATGCTCTGGTTGTTTAGGTTCCTAGCTATAAGTAACGTGTCACCCCATAAATTCCTCCTTGGAGGTTACTGAATTCCTTATGTAGGTTGTGTGCTATGAATAGCCCCACGATATCTGTGATTTGCGCAGAATCATTTGATCCCATTGTTATATCGAAGCTATTTATTCTATCCTTTCTTACCCAGTAGTTATTTTCAAATTTTATGATAGTCCTTCTAGCCGCTATTATTATTTCAATTTCTTCATGGGTAAGATCAGAGTTATTTTGGGCAAATATAAGCGCCTTATCTAGGGTAGCTGGGGATATGGATGCATAATAGTCGTCTATATCAAATTGTATGAAGTTACACGTCTCCCTATTTTGTATTTTATTGAACCATTTAATTGCCTCGTTAGTGTTGCCCCATAAATTGATTTCTAGTTTACCCTTTATTTGTGCGATTACCCTATCTAGAATGTTTTTGCTAATTTTACCTATGTCTGACTTGGATGGGAATATTAATCTAATGGTGGGATTAGTTTCAAAGTTATTATTGTGATCCTTCAGGTTAAATGTAGGGTTGCACGGGGTAAGCGGTTTGGTCCTATCTGAAATTTCGAGTTTATTAACTATCTTGAGGCCCTACATGTTAATGCTGGTGAGTGTAGATTCATTTGTTTTTTTATATTTTTTATGTAGTTCACGCTGAATAAAGTTATTGTATGTGTTAATGTCCATAGAGTACACGTTTGATGTTTTGTCTGCTTTTACTATGATACCGTTAGTGTCTTTTAGTTTTCTAAGTAATGTATTTAAGTCATTTTGCAATTTGTTGTGATTTGTTCTTTTTTTAAATTTAGTTTCACTTATCATGTTCATAAGGTCCAGCTCGAAGGCATCGAGTGCGGGGTTGTTTGGCGGGTTTTTGCAGGATTTAAACCCGTAATTCTCCTTGGAAAATTCCCTTCCGTTGGTATTCGGTCCCTTATCGAAATGGTAAGCTTTCCATCGGACCCTGCGGATGAAATCATTAGTCCGTCGTATCATGCCCAGTGTATAGTCCTTTTTTGTAGGTACAGGTATGTTTTTTAGTGACATACCTATACAGTGCTTCTCCATGTTGTTGCCGTGCGTTAATGGTGTTGCTCGACCAGGTGGGAGCTAAATATACGGATTAACAAATAATAGTTAAATGCAGTCCATTTAGGTGAAGTCCAGTTATGGTATTCCAGGTAGTGGATGATATTAACGCTTGGCTTGGTTTGACTCAACAAGGCGTTTTCATAGTGATGCTGCGGGTATGCCGTAATTCCTATGTTATAAACACTTGGAGTAATAATAAATCAGGAAAGAAGGTTTACATGGTTTGCTATACAAAAGTTTTTAATCACATAGCTTACATTTATTTCACTCCTCTATAAAAACTAGACTGCCCTCTACATTCTTTAAACTAATAGATAAACACTTCCCTATCTCGCATAGATATCACAAAATACTCAATAGATCTACTATAAAACTCTCATTCTCAACAGCAGCTAACATGGAATCACACATACGCAAGATCAACCACAGAAATATCTCTAGTAAATCAATTGCACCTATACATAAGCACAAACCCATCACAACATCACAACCACAAGCGCATACAAACGCGTAGCAGCAAAACCCCATTGGGCATATATCACAACCCACTTATAACAGAGTACTAAACAGGAATGTAAAAGCTGCACAAAATAGCGCCTCAAACTGTAACTGTCACCTCCCAGATAGGTGCCCATTGGCGAACAGATGTCTCGATTTGAGCCTGGTGTACATGTGCACTGTCATCTCGGGTAACTCCAGCTGGAATTACATAGGATCCACCGCGGGTTCTTTTAAGAAAAGATGGTATGTGCACAGGCACTCAATGAAAAACCGTGCACTTATGGGTTCCACCACCCTCGCCCAAAATATATGGGAATTGAAGGACAGCAACACTAACTACAGTATCAACTGGTCGAAGTTGTCGGCTGCTAAAACCTATAGTACAGGGATGTCCTACTGCGGGCTATGTGATCTTGAGCTATTGTATATCCTTAGAAATGTTAAAAGGCTACTTAACAATAAGTTAGAAAGATCTATCTTCTGCAGACATAGAATTGCCACTAAATTCATAAGATTCAAACCTCCGTGAATCGAACCAACACAACATAGCTTTAATTAGGATATATACTACCCACAGAAATATATTCATTAAGTATACTATATCCTTCACAAGTCTATACCACACAATTGTCTGTAAGTACCTCATCTACCAACAATATTACTCCTTCTCAGCTGCTGCCATCATTTGATCCTAAATCCTAGTTTTTCTCATTTCACTACTACAATGTTACTTTACCTTCTTTTTGCCATAATTACAATTAGCACACTTTTCTCTTTGCATGTATGTATATTTTTGTACGAGTGTATATTGATGTGTATGTATGTGTCTATGTACACATGCATGTGTATATATGTGTGTATATATACATATGTGTGTGTGTGTGTGTGTGTGTGTGTGTGTGTGTGTGTGTGTGTGTGTGTGTGTGTGTGTGCGTGTGTGTGCGCGTAAATATATGCGTATATTAATTCGTTAACCTCTGTATTAACTCTACAACTATTTAGCTTTGACAGTGGTCCCACTCATGTATACTGTTGAAGATGAAGAGAAAGACTGTAAAAACTAGCTTATCTTTATAATTTAAAATTGATATACACTACGATACTTTGTACATGCCAACGCTTCATTTTGCCTTATGATAGCTAGTTTTACACGCCGTAACATTAGATACATTATATACATCCCACCTAAGTAATGTCAGGGTCTCCTTAAATAATTTATTGATAGCATTGTTGTAATTGTTGTTATTGTTCTAATTGAATGCCATTACTACTTCATATAGTAGCCTGTATTTTCATTTCTTTTCTTGCCTGTGTATTTTCTTCATTCTCGCATGCTCCGAAGATCTGACTGGTTATAATTCTGTATTGGCGATCGAGTAACGCAAAATTAAGCGAATAGCGATCTCTAGACATACCAGTTCAGTGAAACAAATGTAAGCTATGTGATTAAAAACTTTTTTGTATAGCAAACCATGTAAACCTTCTTTCCTGATTTATATGTATATATGTATATATATATATATGTATATATATATATATTTATATATGTATATATATATATATTTATATATGTATATATATATATATATATTTCGTTTCTGAATTTGTTTAGCAAGATTCTTTATCTGAGATCGTGTGTTGAAACCGATATTGTTATACTTTGGGAGGGTCATGTTGCCAATAAGAAACACACGCACCAGTTGCTTTCACTTCAATTTATTATATATTTATAAATTTATAAATTTACAAATTTACAAACCTATAAATTTCTGGTTGGTTGGTTGGTTCCACAACCAGATAGTTTTTTATATATAGTCATAGTCCTTTCGTCACACACTCTGTGACCTCTTCAGTGACTGGGGATTCCTTTCTTCGTTTCTGTGCCTTTCCTTTCTTCTATCCTACGCCATTTTTTTTCTGTGTGTGTTTGTGTTCATTTATCTATTTGTTTATTTATTTATTTATTTATTGTTGGTTGGTTGTTTGTTCTATGTGTGTGTGTGTTTTCATTTTGTCCTGTGTGTGTTTTCATTTTGTGTGTGTTTTCATTTTGTCCTTAATTGTAAGTTGTCGCAGCAAATGGGGCCCTCTCGAGGGAAACACCTATAACAAGTGGGGTGTATATATATATATGTATATATATATTTATATATGTATATATATATGTATATGTATATATATGTATATATGTATATATATATGTAGACGTGATATATCTTGACTTTGCGAAGGCCTTTGACAAGGTCGACCACGGAATGATATGTCACAAACTACACGGACTCGGCATAACTGGAAAAGTAGGTGAGTGGCTGCATGGCTTCCTAAGGGACAGAAGCCAGGCAGTCGCAGCAAATGGGGCCCTCTCGAGCGAAACACCGATAACAAGTGGGGTGCCCCAGGGGACAGTCCTGGGACCACTACTGTTTTTGGTGGCTCTCTCGGACATGCCCTCTGTGGTGCATGCAACAACATCCCTCACTAGCTATGCTGATGACACTAAGGTAGCAGAGGCAATCAAAAACCCGGCTGACGCTCCCCTCTTACAGCAGGATCTGGATGCCATATACAGATGGGCGGAAGAAAACAACATGCAGTTTAATGCTGGCAAATTCCAAGCCCTACAATACAAACCTGCAAACACAAACACAAATATAGCGGAACACAGCTACACAGGACCAGGAGGGACCGATATCCCCGTGTCAAAATCGATACGAGACCTGGGCATAGACATGAGCGATGATGCATCTTTTTATTCACACATCATGAAGGTGGCGACAACATGTAGACGATTCGCTGGCTTGATCTTGAGGACTTTCCTTACAAGAGATCGAGATACCATGTTGACACTGTGGAGGACTTTTGTCCTAAGCCGCCTGGACTACTGCTCCCAGCTGTGGTCACC
>CAXHJY010000362.1:5000-32500 GCA_964016885.1 Eledone cirrhosa | reverse complement strand
GTATCGCACTGTGGTCGATTTAATCAACTTTCCCCTCCCCCAAAATTGTTGGTCTTGTGCCTAAATCAGAAACTATTATTGTTTTGGGATTGGCAGTAGACAACATGCTTTGCTTCACATAGTTACAACCCTTTATGTTCTGATTTCAAATACAGCTGTGTTCAGCTTTTCCTTTCGTCCTTACAGGGTTGATAATATAAAGTACCAGTAATGCACTGGCGTCAATTTATTCAACTTTCCTCCTAACCTGAATTGTTGGCTTTGTGCCAAAATCAGAAACCATTATTGTTATTTATCCGAAAGCTAGTTGTTCATTATTCTTATATAACCTGAAGTTATATTGTTCATTTTACAGTTGACAAAAATATATGCAAGCAGCACCAATAACACAGTATAGTTCCAATGTTAAGTTTCTAGAATATGATATTGGTATCATAGATTATAAATGGTATATAGATTGAATGGTCACAGCTTTAACACTTGTATTACACTTTATTGTAGTGGTTGAGAATTTCATTTCTTAATAAGGATGTCCACTGCATGACATTTTGGGCAAATATCTTTACTATTTGCCTTTTGTGTAAACTAGTTTGTGTTGTTCCTATAATTCACAGGTCCAGCTTCATCATATAGCATGATTCAGCTACTAGATAGCTTCAAGGGTATAGTGTTTGTGGAATATTCAGCCACTTATACATTAATTGAAGAGTTCAGATGATCATGTAACAGAATGAACATCCTCAAATTACATGGTAAGCCATCTATATAGTGGTTAAAGAATTGGATTCACAATTTGATTGGATTCACAATTGTGTGGTTGTGAGTTCGAATCCTGGGCTGGGCGATGAGTTACATCCTTAAACAACACACTATATTTTACATTGCCCTTTTCTGTTATGAGTTGTGACCAGTAGATAATATCAACAATGGAAAGACCAATGAAAATATTGTTTCCTTTGTTTGATGTCATTCAATAAGCAAATGAGGTCTGGGATCTTGTCAATTCATTCTTTATTAAAACACAATTACCATTTTAACAACTATATATATTTTGCAGAGTTAAGTTTGTAGCAGGTTAAAGATAGATTCTAAAAATTGCTCATCAAACCTTCCAATTTTATTTTAATACGAATTTCTCAAAGGTTCTCAAAGTTCTTTCATCACATATATTTTTTCTGTGACATCTTCAGTGATTTCCTCCCATTGTGCTTCTATATCTATTTTTTTTTTGTCTCTGTTTACACAAGCGATTGTGTGCATGTATTCTGTTTGGTGTCTGAAACAACACCATATATAAAGGATAATGACAGATTTTCTACAGGAACATAATGTCCTTTTTTTAAAGAATATGGTAGGGGTTGGTATTAGGCAGGGCATATGAAGACTTGTCCCAAAAGATCTTACCCAACCAATGCTAGCATGGAAGAATTTATGTAAAAACAATGTAGCTGTTTCACTGTTACCATTCCAGTGTTTCCATTTTCCTACTGAATCATTAATGTATTAAGATGCGACAACCTCCATCAATCTATATATAAATTTGAGCGACTTTCGTCTGGCCTTCTGTCACAGGATAGAGATGACTCAGGAAGGAAGGGGTGATGACAAACTACAGAAAACAGCGAAAAACTTTCACTACACTTGTGTGTACAATCGGCATACACACACACACACACAACCATGCACACACACACACACCCACACGCACATACACACACAACCACGTGCACATACAGACACATATATACACGCACACACATATATATACGCACACACGCACACACATCCATGCACACACACAGACGCACACGCACACGCACACAACCACGCACACACACAACCACGCACACACACACACATGCAGACACATACACATACACACACATACACAACCAGACACACACACATGCATCCGCGTGCTGAAAACAATTCTAGTGTTGACAAAATACAGCAACACTTTACTGGTGTGTGGTGATGTGAAGCAATCAAAATAAAATTGGCATTAGTAGTTAACATATTACTGTTTTTGTTTACATTTTGAAATTTGTACCATAAACAGAAATTACCTATGAACAATTTCATCACAATTTATGTTTCACAAAATTACATATGAAAAAATTATAATATGTTTTTGAATTAAACATAAAATATTTCTATATCCTGAATGTCTGTAGTTCAAAACAAAATATACAAACAAATTTTAAATTATTTTGTTAAAAAATACATAATAAAAAAAGTTAGTGACTTTTAAAAAATGAATGCTGAAAAGTTCCTGGTTTTGGCTAAAAGAAAATATAGGAGGATCAGTTAATTATGATTTTATTCAACATATTACCCTCTTAGATTCACACACTTATTGCAGTAGTCCTTCAGTTTATCTAAGGCTAGTAAAAAGAAATCAGAAAGTTGGGCCTCTAATTAGGCTTCTGTAGCAGCGATCCAGCCAGCGACTTTTCAGCACTCCCTCATAGGTGCCTATGTTCATTTTTTTTCCATTTCCATGAGTATATTATCTGACCTTCTCATGTTATTTAGTGATCAACTTTTATTATGGTCATTTCCTTTGGGTCACATACATTTCAAATACTAACAGCTCTGTCGGTAATGGTTTCCTTCCTAAACACTAAATGCAAAGGAAATGGGAAATAAATTGACACCCAGTTACATTATTATTTTGTGGTTCCAGACAAATGAAATGCAAAATTAGCTTTCCTAGGATTTGAACTCAGAACATAGAGGAGATATAACTAAATAATTGAAGTGATTTTGTTTGGACACTTCAGTAATTTAGTCACTGCAAGCTCCCCCACCATTTAGAAGTAGAAATTTCAATATTTCACTAACACCTCCAAACTGCTATTAAATACAGGAATATTAGGTGGCTTCTTCCTGTTCATGATACTGTCAAAAGAAAGTAAGCCAAGAAATGAGAAAATAGACAGTATGACTGGGAATGGTGGGAAAGTAGGAGAAAAAATCAACAATGATATTCTCCTTATTTGAAGGGATTGAAATATTTTGATCTTTTGACTGAAATATAAGCCAAGACATCTCTTTAAGTATGAAATGCATTTTAATGTTTAGTTTCATTCCTATAATCTCCTGCTTTTTTTTTCTTTTTTTTTACATTTTTCACTGTTCTCTGTTTCGCCTATATTTAATTATTTTTCTTCTACTTTGTGTATATGCCACACGCACGCACACACGCACACACGCACACACACATACACACACATACACACATACACACATACATACATACATACATATATATATATATATATATATATATATATATATATAATATATGTGTGTGAGTGTGTATGGACGTGGGATCTGTGTGATATGCTGGAGGGCTTGCAATCATTATATATGCAAGCTTCCTTTCAGGCCATAACACCTGTTAAATCTAACAGCAGCTTGTCATATGCAACTGTAATTTGGAAATGAAATGCGCACACACACACACACACACACACACACACATATATATATATATACATATATACAAATGTGTATATCTATGTACAGAAGGGAAAAAATAAGGAACTTTAGTGAAATGCAAAGCAATATAAAAAGTAAAAAAAATGGAATCAGTGCTGTCCATTGATAATCATGCAATAGCTGTCAACAGAATATAAGTGTTGAGTAGTTCCTGGTTATTCTAAGACGTGGAAGCAATGGCTAACTGTTTTAAGTAGATGTGAGTACTAAAACACTTTATCTTTGTGAAACCATGCAGTACAGCTTAATAACATGTGTGACATCACTATTACTAGACACTGAAAGAGGTCTTTTCTCTGTGGAATTGCTTGTTATTGCTGTCCATAGGAAATGAAGTTCTGAAATATGTCAGCCAAAATAGAATTTGAAATGTAATTACTTTGGCTCAGCTGTACTTATGTCATTAGGTGTGGTGTTGAAACTGTAACAGAAACTGTACACTGTGTCTTTCCAAACTGGTTTTATCAGGCTTCTCTGTAGATAAAGAAAAAATATATTAATGTTTCAGTATGTGACAGCTTATTCTGTTTGTAACATGTTTTTGTTTTAAAACAAGTCATATGATGGGCTATATATATATATATATATGTCTGAAGAAGGACCAGTAAATTATGTAATCAGTGGCTCCATTTTTGGTTATGTATGTGTCAATCGTAGGAGCACTGTAGTGGCTTACAGCGTTTGTTGGGAATTTTTAGCCTGGCAGAAGCTATCCTCTCTCCAATTCTGAACATAGCAGATTTCTTCCAGATAAGGATAGAGAATAGGAGATAGGAAGTGAGAAAAATTTAGAGGTAGAATCAACTCTTGTACTGGACTGTTTCTTTTTTTTCTCGACCGCGAAAGGATGAAAGTAAAAATTGACTCTGGCAGGATTTAAACTCAAGAGAGCAGAGAGCTCGAAGGAAGACTGTAAAGCATTCTATTCAACATTCGAATGACTGTGCCAATTCTCCTCCTCTTTTTTTGATAATATATTTTACCAAATATATTTAGGATTATAACTTCATTGCTTGACATAGGATCAAGCTGATGGGGAATATGCCATAATGGAAAAGACCTGTCACTCCCAAAAATGAAAGTTGTGAGACATTAGAGGCTGCAATGTAGCTTATCAAATGGAATCAATATAGAGTTTGAGAAAACCCATCAAGCTGAAAAAACCTCTATAGTGCTGATATGATGAAATGCACATATTGCTGTTGCCATGTTAAAATGCACACAGTATATGCTGTATAGTGACAGTGATGTTGCCATGTTAAAATACACACCATACATACTATATAGTGGTGGTGCTGTTGCCATGTTAAAATGCATCCTGTACACTCATGCCAGCTCTTACCTATTGTTATGAATCTTATGTGTTGTCTGAAAGAATATGATCATGAATACAAGCAGCCAAAATAGGTTCCTGTGAAGAGTCTTTGGAGTAACGTTACTTGATTGTGCATAGCTTGGAGATCAGAGAGTTGCTCCAGATAGAGCCACTATTTCTCCAAATACAGAGATCACAGCTCTGATACTATGGGCATGGGGTTAGAATATCTTGGGAAAGAATCGCTGGTCAGATTTTAAGGGCAAAACCAACGGGCAGGAGACCCATGAGTAGACCCTGAGCAAGAAGGTTGGCTGTTTATCCACGAGCTTGGCTGCTTTCGCTCGGGGATTCAATTGGATATAGAGGAGATGGTAACTTGTGACTGGACACACTCGAAGGTATGTTTGAGCACTCGGCCCCGAAGACTCCTCTTAGGTATGAGTGGATGAAGTAGAAGCTAGTGAAAGAAAAAAGCACTCCTGTCACATCCTTTAAGGTGGTTAGTGTTAGAAAAGACATTCAGTCATAGAAACCATGCCAAATATGGAATGTATGAACAAGATGGGTTACTCTGACCATGATAATTAGTTCAACCTATGTTATTGTGGAAAACAGATATAAAATGATAGATCTTTTGTGAAATACGGTCATTTGTAAAGTTCTAACAATATTCTTTTCCCTTTTAGATAATATTTAACAGTGTCCGTTAGGATTTGTTTAGCCTTGCTCAAATTCTTGCTATGTAATTCTTGTTTTGCAAGTAGCTGGAGGTGAAATGTTGTTGTATCTGAAGGAATTTCATGATGGAAGAGTAATTTTAGCTATTCAAAAAAAATATGCATCATCATCAGTCAACCTATACCTTGTTAGTGAAACTAGAAAGAAATAAACTATTTAGAAGCCAAACTTATAGACTCAACCTGTAATTCAAAGAGTCAGCATTGTCACACAGTGTTACACTTAAACTTGCTGAGAACTACATTAAGATTACAAATGTCTGTGGAATACTCAGCCACATACACCTTAATTTCATACACAACTTGTTCCATTGATGAAATAACTGCCAAACTCAACATGAAAACCAACGAAGGCCCATTCCACATAATTAATCCAGTGTATAATTGCTGTATGTTCATTTTCTCATCTGCTCTTTCCATTCTAACACATACAACACTCAACACCTTTTGTATTGCTCTTTCAGCACAAATAACCATTCAGTTTGAATAGAAGATTGCTGAATAACAGTCTCAGTTTGTTATTGCTGTTTCCTATTGCCATGGCTTTGAAAATTGGTCAAAACTAATAAAGTAGTTTTGGTAAACAATTACAGCATGATGGAAATTGATGGAGGGATGAAGGTAATTCTTGTGGTGGGCATGAGTAATGAGGGATTATAACTTCATAAAATAACAGATATATATAGGATAACTATATATATATATGTGTGTGTATGTATATATATATATATATATATATATATATATATATATAATTATACCAGAGTGTGTGCATAGAATCTATATATATATATATATATATATATATATATATATATATATAGATAGATAGATTCTATGCACACACTCTGGTATAATTAATCATACATATATATGTGTGTATATATATATGTATAAGTGATTTGTTTGTTATATATATATATATATATAAATATATGCATATATATGCATATATGAATACATGCACATGTGCAAGTACCATATATATATATATATATATATATATATATATATATATATGGTACTTACACATGTGCATGTATTCATATATGCATAGTCAGGCATATACATATATTAATATATCCACATATATATGCCTACATTGTACATATGTATGCATTTTTATCATTATATATATATATATCTGTGTGTGATTTTGTGTTTATATATACACTTGCTTTGATAATCAATACACACGTGCATGTATGTAGTATGTATATATATTCATACAAACACACACAAGCAGAGGTTCCCACCACATGTTTGTGTGTATTTATGTGCAACTAGTGAAAGGTGTTAGCAAGAGAGCAGTGTGAGTGTGTGAGTGAGAGGGGGAGAGAGAGACCGTTAGATTGCAATATTTATTAGAAATGCAGAACAATTGAGTATTTCAGAGTGTTGGAGTTGATTAATACAAGATGGAGAGAAAATTGTTTAATAATAAATTAAATATGAATAGGCAAAGATATAATTAAGATATTTGACGCTTGTAATGAGCTCGTTAACACAGATGAAGGAACTAATAACTTTGTGTGTGTGTGTGAAAGGACAATTTCTGTGATTGTAATGGGATACATGTGTATCTGTGAGTGTAAAGATTGTGTGTATTTGCATATGTTTGTATGGAGGGACTGATTTCGTATTGCAATGGTATGTGTCTGAAATGATAAACTTACATTGTGTATGCATGTGTGTATATGTGTATATGTGTATGTATGATTGTGTGTATGTGGCATTATCTTTTCTAAAGTTAGCCTTTTATCTAGTCAAAAAGAAAATGTTTTAGTGTGTATGAATGGGTATATTTCTAAATGCACAGCATCTATTGATGTAGACGTTTATGTGTGAGTGCTTATGCTATATTGGCAAACAGAGTAGGAAATAGTTTCTATGAATGTAATTGGGTAATGTGTGTGTGTACAGCATTGCAAGTAATTAGTACACAACTGACTTTGTAATTCTATAAGATTTACGAACAAAAAATAATTTTGAAAAAAAAAAAAAAAGAAATTCTAAGAAAGCAAAGAAATTTCCAACTTGATTTATGTAAGGTAAAGTAAATATTTTTTGTTTATATGTAAATATGGTAAGAGACTGGTGGCAACCATGATTAGTTTACCAAACAGATATTATATGTTCTAAGAGGTATCTTCAGCTTCTCTCTGGACATTAGTGATATCTCTAGTGTGTGTGCCACAATAAGACACACATAATATACCCTGTAAGGTGGGAATACTGGTGACATGAAATGCACTCAGTGCACCCTGTACGGTGGGAATACTGGTGAAACAAAATGCACCCAGTACACCCTGTAAAGTGGGAATACTGGTGACACAAAATACAACCAGTACACCCTGTAAAGTGGGAATACTGGTGACACAAAATGCACTCAGTACACCCTGTAAAGTGGGAATACTGGTGACACAAAATGCACCCAGTACACCCTGTAAAGTGAGAATACTGGTGACACGAAATGCACTCAGTACACCCTGTAAAGTGGGAATACTGGTGACACAAAATGCACCCAATACATCCTGTAATGTAGCTGGTGTTAGGAAGGTCATCCAGTTGGAGTAGCTATGCCACATATAGAATGTATTTGCAAGGCGAGGTCACTCTGACCTGTCTGGTCTCCAACCATGATAACCTGTCCATTTTATACCAGTGGGGAAAGTAGACATAAAAGAGAGGAATATCACCAATGTATTTGTATTGGTGTTAAAAAGGTAAGCTGTAGATTTCACAGTATTATCTTGATAAACACGAGTTTGGTGGAATGTGAGATTAAGTAGAGACTTTTTGTATATCAGTCTTTCCAAAACTGTGCTTGTGTGTTAGCTCAATCATATTGACATCTTATGTAAGTGTGTGTGTGTCTGTCTGTGTGTGCCTGTGTCTGTGTTTAGTCTCTCCTGGTGGCTCTCAGATCAATGTAGGTGGTTAAATACAGAATCATTAGTTCATAGGATAGAATACCTCACTGTATGTGATCCAATAATCTGTGTTCTGAGGTCACTTCCTTGCCAAGGTCATCTTTGTCTTTTATTGTTTTCTGGTCAATAAAATTAAATTTTCTGCATCCTTGATTAGTAGACCTGTCTATGAATGATAGTCATGTATAATAGTTTGCTATGAAGTTCCTCTGAAATCATATATAGAGCAATGAAAGGGTTAACCTACATAGTTATATAGAAATATTCACTGTTGGTGGGTAAACCTGAGGCTATATATAATAGTCGGGTATGGTAGGTAGTTTGAAGTTCCTCTAATCTCACATATAGAGCATGGAAATTGTTAATCTATATAACTACATAAAAATATTCATTGTTGGTTAATAGACCTAACTATATATACGCTATAAAGGTCCTTTGAAATCACATATACAGCAATGAAAGGGTTAATCTACATAGCTATATAGAAATATTCACTGTTGGGGGGTAAACCAACTTGCACTTGATAGGTTTGATGCTGAGTGCTGCATGGCTGGAATGAAAATTTGGTGCTGCAAAAACTGAGATATTCATCTTGCCAAAGAAGCCTGTGCAGTGCACTCTACATGTGAATGAGTTCTACTGAAGCAGGTAGAGAAGTTCAAATATCTCAGGGCCATATTCACAAGTGATGGCAGACAGAAGGCTGACTAAAGTGCCGGGTCAGTTGGAGATGGTTGCTTCTGACAGGACCCACTGGAAGGATTGTTTGAGGACTCTGCCCCCACGATTCTCTCAAGAGCAAGTGGGCAAAGAAGAAGAGGAGTACACCTAAGTCTATATAATAGCCATGTATGGTAGATAGTATGAACTTCCTCTAAACTTACATATAGAGCAATAAGGGTTAATCTACATAGCTATATAGGAATGTTCACTGCTGGTTGGTAGACGTAACTATATACATGCTATGAAGTCCTAAAAAAAAACCCACAGAGAGCAATAAAAGGGTTAACCTACGTAGCTATTTAGGAATGTTCAATGAGAATGTGAATTAGGTGTATATAGTTCATAGTTATTGATTATCTTGAATTAGTCTGTGTGTCAATTGACTGATTGTAATTTGTGATAGAATTATTGTATAGTAAATAGCTACTGTTTACTAATGTCAACTGTAGAATGTTCACTAGTTTCTCTTTCTCTCCTGCTCTCTCCTCTCTTTCTTTCTCTCTCTATATATTCTCTCTTTCCTTCTCTCTCTCTATCTTCTGTCTCTCCTTCTCTCTTCTATATGTTACTCTCACTCTCTCTCTTTCTATGTGTGAGTGTACACACCTGTATATGTATGTATGTATAAGTGTGTGTGTGCACACGTGTATGTATGTGTGATCTATCAGGCTGGTAATAAATTTCTCCCTGTATAGAATACTTGGCTATAATGTATATTTTCTTATATGAACAATGCAGCCCAACACTTCAAAGAAATGAAATATTTGTCAGTCCAAATGTGATATAAATGTTTACAATAGCTAATTGCCTCACCTGCAGCTCTTTCAGTTAGATCGACATAGATGTTGGCAATGAAATGTCTTTGTCATAGGTGATAAATTATGATGATACTTGAGATTGTATCTGAAAATTGTTTTTAACATCACTGAGGTTAAGTGGTTTGATGTGTTACTCTCTTTGAAAATATATATTATACATGGATGCAGTATAATTGAATGGGTAATCAGTAGGTGTTGGGTTTGATCTCTCTCATTGCATGGCATCTAAAGCATGAGTCATTATTTACAATAGCCTTGAGCAGGGCCGGAGTTAATAGGGGGCAAAAGGAGCAATTGCCTGCAGTCCCCTGAAGTGAAAGGAGGTAGGGGCACCAGCAACAGCTGTACCAGTTTATTTGTGCCCTATGCTGTGATCTTTACTTTGTCTACAAAGTCAGAAAACAGTACAGCTCCCATGACTTTCGGAAACATTTTTTCATGCTCAGAATTTCTGAGGCATGGAACAAACTACCTGCATCAGTTGTTAGCTGCCGAAACAACTGCATCCTTAAAAACCTCCATGCTTCCTGATATTTGCCAACACTATACCTGATATCCCCCTCAATACACACGCACACATGTATATCATGACTCATACACTGTTTACTTTCCTGACATTAATACATTATTCTATGTACTATATATGCACTTTTTATGAATTGTAGTGCACCTGAGCACTGTACACAATTTCATTATTATTTTATTAGAATGATTAGAATTTTTGAATTTAATACCTATTTGTATGACTTTTCAAGTCCAATTACTTACACCAAACTGACTTTGATATGTAAAACTGGGGGTATGCTGTGTATTCTAATATTTTGTGTATAAGGCTACAATAGCTAAAATATTAGGATTATATTAACTGAGGTGAAGACACTAGTTAAAATAATCAGTTTAGAATAAGGAACTTAGAAATAATATCCTTAAGTTGATGCATTAACCCTACCTATTCCTGACAAGTACAAAACAGTACCATGACTGCATCTTATTAAAAACTTACAGTCTTTGTTTAACGCTGCAAATAAAATTTTTACCAAATTCCGTCCATTAGTAAAGATAGTATATACATTTGAATTAACAAACCTACATTAAGATATTTTCTGCTAAATAATTAGAGAATGTTAAGAGTTAAAACAATAGAAACATATACTTGTTTCTACTTTTGGCACAAGGCCAGCAATTACCCAGTACATTACTGGTACTTTATTTTATCGACCCCGTAAGGATGAAAAGCAAAGTTAACCTTGGCGCGATTTGAACTCAGAATGGCAAGGGGCGTAACTCTATGCGTCAAAGCATAGTGTCCGACCCTCTACCAATACTGCCAATCCACCACCCCTAGAAACATATAATGAACAAAAGAACTATTCCTGGAATTTACTGTATAAACTTGAATATAAACCAGGCATATCATCATCATGATCAACGTCCATCTTCCACGCTAGCATGTGTTAGACGGGTCCTATTTTAAGGCAAGCAGTGTCGGGTGACCATTACTTGCTCAAATAGGTGTGTTTCTGGCTGGTTTCTATGGCTGGACGCCCTTCTTAACACATATGTGACCAAAAATTCGATCATAGAATTGAGGAGGGTATTTTGGGGTGAATATTGTGATTATTTTCACTAACTTAAAATTCTACATAAATAAGGTTTGGATTGTTGCCCATTTCTCAGATATGAATAGTAGGGTCAGCTTATATTTGTATTACATTATATTCAAATATTATAGGTAATCTATCAGATAACTGGAAAACTTTGACTAAAATGTATAAAGAAGTACCATATTTTCTGGTGGATAAAACACATTTTATCCCTAAATTTTGATGTCAAAATCTGCCTATGCCCTAATAATCTTAGTTAGGAATATAATAGCTGACATATCAACATGTATGTATACTATACACAAGCTGTGAGGACTTATAGCTGTATATCAAAATAATCATACATTGTTTAGTCTATTTTGATATCTAATTAATTTCAACATTATTTTTCTTCTAAAACAAAACATAACTGTTTACATTACTCTCTAGTCCGTAAAATTAAATAAATTATATATAATTGTCATGTAAATATATGGTAATAGCTGTTCAATGTGGTGAAGAATTTTTTTTTTTTCTGTATTCTTGAACAAGACACATTTTTTAATATTGAATTCAATTTTTGCCTAGTGAAAATCTTTTAAACACTTTTATAAATTTTTTCCAAAACTTTTATTTTCAAAGTAAGGGTGCTTTTTATGCACCAGTGTGCCTTCTATCTCCTTAAATACTCTGTTTCTCTCTCTATATATATATATATATATATGATCAGGAATCTAGAAATCTTAAATTAAAATCTATAAAGAAGTAAAATATTTAGAAAATCCATTTCATTCAGTGTGATCAAGCTAACTTTCAGTGACGAGTTAAAAATACAAAAACAGAGTAAAAAGTTTGTGTTTAAAAACTGCAATCAATGTGTCATTAAGAGCCATTGAAATGTGGTTGTTTGGGGTGAAAAACAAGTAGCAATCTAATGTTAATGACAGCTGAATTACTTTGAAAAGTTTCTCAAGCTGAAACAACCAGTGAAGCCTGAAGGTAAAAGGCCAATTAATGCCAAAAACTATCAAAGTATGAAAGTTGGCAATGACAAACAAGCATATAGAAAAGCAATAATATTAGGAACCCTTTCTGTGTAATAAGAAATAAGACAAGAAGCAGAAGGAGAAGAAGAATTAAAGTGTAGGATCTGATAAAGAACAGAAATAATGAGGCTGTTGATCCTTTTAACTGGGAGAGGAAAATTGTTGAATAAATTACTATAAATCTAAAATTTTTAATTGAAGAGACTTGAAACTTCTCTCAAATAAACAGGTGTATGTAGTGTATATGATGTGTGTGTGTGTGTGTGTGTGAAATAGCATATAATACCATATTAAACTGCTTCTGAATAAAACTTGATAAAAGAGTAATTGCCAGCTTGAGAGAGAGAGGGATCTTTAGTTGTTTGTTTTATATTACGTTTCTTGCTGAACTTAAGTCTGATCATTTCATTAAAGATTTGAGAAAGGTGTGATTTATCATCGTAATCTTAGAGTTCAAATATACATATATATATATATATATATATATGTGTATATATATATGTATGTGTGTGTGTGTGTGTATATATATATATGTGTGTGTGTATATATATATATATATATATATATATATATATGTATATGTGTGTATACATGTATGTATGTGTATATATGTATGTGGGTGTGTGTATATATATATATGTGTATGTATGTGTATATATATATATGTATGTGTGTATATATATGTGTGTGCATGTGTATATATATGTATGTGTGTGTATATATATGTATGTGTGTGTATATATATGTATGATGTGTGTGTATATATATGTGTGTGTGTATATATATATATATATTTAAACTTTCAAAAAAATTTACTGAAATTACCATTTAAGACAAAAAGAAATAAAATGTTCTCATTCCACTTTCGAAATCAAATTAGTTCACACTGATGAGCAATAAAGTTTTTTTTTTTTTTATTTTAATCAGGCAGTTAATGATTTAAAATCTCAAGAAAATCTAGGCCCGTGTTTTTTATCAGTATTCAGAAAAGTCGGTCTTCAATAACCTTACATTCTTATTCCAACTTCATAAACCATTTTCACTATAGTTCTTGTGGGTTTTATTTTATCTTAGGTTAACTTTTCTATTAATATTGGTTAGATAGATCAATATGTTTACTAACTTACATTTTAAATTATATTATGGCTAGACTGTTTTGAACACCTTGCTTTAATATCCACTAATTTGGGGGGAGATGTTATATTAGATAGGTCTTGACCAACTCATGCAAGCATGGTTAAAATGGATGTAAAAATCATAATAAAAAACAAAATTTATTACAGGTTGGTTGAATTTGGTTTTCTGTCTTAAATACATCAACTCACTGTTGACAACACATAAACGCTTTTAAGACCAATATTATATAGTATGAAATTACAGTGTATATTATGGGTAACCCATAACTTTGGTTGCTTCTCTCATTAAAAGTTATAATAGTATTCACATACGTTTTGACTGAATGAGCAAATTATATAGAATATTTCAATCTCAGTAATTGAGAAAAGACAAGAAAGTATTTTGTAAATATTGACAGTTTTCTTATCTTCTCTATCTTATTTATTTGTCTGTATTAACATTAATCATCATCATCATCATCACTATATCTGATCATAAATGCTTACATGGGTTGGCTAGGGATTCTCTTATATCGCACAGGACCTTTTCTTGCAGTCTTTAGTTATTTTCTGTGGAACGTTTTGCATTCTGATATCAGATTTCATCACTTTTGATGATGTCTTCCTTTTACTTTTTTCTTCCATAACTTCCTTCCACTTATGGCAATGGAGTAGCCAAGTAGATATGAAAAACAAATGTGTCATGCTGAATCTCCTTGAGAATTATTTTAATGGTATACATCAGTGAAATTTCATAAGCAGGCTGTTCTTTTGATCGAAAAACTGAAACATGTCATCAAAACCAACAGAGCTCCAACAACACAGCTTGGTGCCACCAAAGTTTATTTGTATGGTGAGTGAAGTTTCTATGAATGCCAGCACATATGAACATTTTGTAGTGCCTCCTCCACTGTATGGTCCCTTATCTCCTTACATAAGGTGTTTCTAGGGCAATTTTTAAACCTGGTGGAGCCCCTCTCATCTCCAGGTTTGAACGCAGCAGATTTCTTCTAGAAAATGATAGAGGAACTGAGAAACAGATAAAGAAGAACCGACCCCAATACTTGACTGGTACTTTTTCATCGATCTTGAAAGGCAACGTTGACCTTCTCTACTAACTGTATCAATAATACCTGTTAGATAAGATATAGATTTACTCTCAGCATTAATGTTATTTATTGTGTTTATTTCCTCCTATTTTTCTGCTCCATTTTGCTCTAATCTCTGTGTCCCTTCTCACCATATATTTTATATTTCCTCTGCCATCTTTAGCTATATCATTCCTGGTTTTCCTCTGTTTCAACTTTGGTACACATTCATTTCCGTTACTCCTCTCACCCAATCATAATCATTCTTTCTCAAAACATGATCATGGCCAAACCATATCATTCCATTTCTCCTTTCACAACATTCATCCCTGGCTCTATCGATATAATTCTCTAAAATCCATTAAGTAATGTATGGAAAAGAAAAAAAATCTGTGACCTTTCATGTCCTTTTTCTCTCAATTCCAATGGATTGACCATATTATATAAGAGCATGACTCAATGATTATACAAGTTCCATATCATAGATAAGTGACAACAAACCAGAATCATGGAAGAAATATTTGAAAGTCTGTACTAAAATTACCTTTAAGATTTAAATATAGAAGCTTTCTAATTTTGATAAAATATTCAATAAATGTATTGTTATTGTATTCTTACAATAAATCTTTCTTTGTAGCCAAGTTTCAGAAATGATTCATACAATTTAAAACTACATACAACAAAGATGTATCACACAATTACAATAATAAGTATTGTAATAATACCAAATAATAATATGTATTAGTGTACGTTTATCTACAACAAATACTAATAATAATATGAATTAGATATACATAAAATACAACTTAATATGTTTATACAAATTACAATATATAATACATTATAATAAAGGAATTAGGAAAGTCATTCCCTGTCATTGGAGATAGAAAGTAGATAATATAAGTATCTGGAAGATGGAAAAAATCTAGGCCAGTGATTCCCAGTGGAATTGATGAAAACAATCTGGGGTCTGTGAGAGCATGGAGATATGCATTAGAATTCAAAAACAAATGTTTTATTCATTCTTTTTAAAATTTGAACAGAAAATTGTGTGTATAAAGAGAGGACTAGAAGGAGTGGAGAAGAATATATATAATAGGAAAAAGTTTAACCCCGACGGCAGAGCTCAAGAAATAGCCATTGAAATGGCTTGAGCTCTGCCGTCGGGATTAAACATTTTACTATTACCCACTCTACTACCCTAAGTATTGAGAACTCTGGTGTGTTATGGTCCATCTGGTTCCTTACCACACCTCCTTCGTTATATATAAATAATATATAGTTAATGTGGTTTGGTAAATAAATATATACATATATACCAAGTCTGAATGCAATGAAACCAAACTCCCACTGTCACTGCCTCCATCTCTCCTGCTCTCCCAATCTCTACTATTATAAGCAAATGGGTATCCACATGCTGGCTGCCCTGCAGCCCCGGCAGACAGAATAGAGAAGGTGTTTCCCCAGGGGATGGTGAGGAAGACATGTTGGAAGAGCCATTCCAGTATGATAGAGTAATAGACAAAACTGACTTTGAATTACTGGGCTTCCAAATAGTTTCTCTCTACCCAATTTTACTGAAAAGAATCATGTTATCATAATCGTTTTATAACCCCTTTCCACACTTCCATGAGTTGGACATGTCACAGTTTGAGGGCTGGCTTCCTTTCCTAATGTAAGCTTCTTTCAGTGTATGTCAGGTGTGTTTTTTATGTTGCCAGGTGCATTTTCTTTTTTTTATATAAGCACTAACTCTTTACAGATTAGTTTGAATGCATTTTATGCTGGTATAAATATTAAACAACTTTACAGGATGTACTGGGTGCATGTTATCATGGCACTAGCACTAGACAGGTTGTCATATACTAGGCCCACACTGTAAATGTGGTAGGTGTTAGGAAGGGCATCCAGCCATAGAAAACCTGCCAGATAGTCCTATATGAGCGCGACACAGTCACCCAACCAATCTTGCCTCAAGTAGGACAATTCTCGTCTAACCCATGCTAGCATGGAAGATAGACATTAAACGATGATTGATGATGATGATGGTAGGCCACAATGGAGAGTCCTCTCATAATCTATATTTTTCCATTAGGTTGTTAATCTTGTATGCCTGTCAGGTATGTTGAGCACAAATTGAAGACTAAGACTTTGTCATTCAATAAGATAACAATGAAATTGGTTCCATTATATTCTTACTCTAATTCTTTCACAAGAGATTACTAAGCTAATACTGTAAGCTGATGAAACATTCAACAATTTCACACTTCTGGATTACAATAGTGAACTAAACCACAATACAGTGCCTATTATAGAGAAGTGGATTCTATTGGTGACAGTTACGTATCTTAGTCAGTCAGAGCAGTGGCAATATATGAACCCTAGATTTCCTCTTTTTCTTCAGTCATCCAATGCCTTGAGGCAGTGGTGATACATTAAGAAAGTTTGAGCTCTGGAGCCCTTGGTTGACCACTGCAGCACACAGATTCATTCCATTGTGTACATCTTGATTGATTTCAAGGTGATATACAGACGGCCAACTTTTCTCTTAGCATCCAGAGTCTAGAGAAACAATCTTCCAGAGGGTTCATCATAGAGAGTTACATGACCAGCAAAGGCCAGACAATGGCACCACACAACATCAGAGATGCAAAGCAAGGATCCATACATGTGTGTTTGATGACATCTCCACGAGATGCTGTATGCCCAGCATAGCATTCCAGTATATGTACCATTGAGTCTCTTGTGGTGGACATCATTCAAATCAATTGAATATTGTTCTACCTATTACAGTACAATGTAAAAATGTAATAGACAGAGCAACATTCAATTGACTTGAATGCTGTCTGCCACAAGAGACTTGATTCACACTATATGATTCCTCTTATGTGAGAAATCAATGAAGTGGATTAAGATCTTCTCTGTGCCATGATGTCTAATAACATAAGGCAAGACATATCAACTCATATCTGCTTAAAACTGCAAAATTTTAACTAAAACTAACCACTATATACAAGATTAATTGGCTCATAAATCATCAGCATCATTTAATATCTGTTCTCCTATACTAGAAAGGGTTGGATGGGCCATAACAGATCAAGTCAGTACTAAGTCGGAGCTACTGATCTCCAGACTGGTCAGCCATGGGAGAGTGCATCTCACATTTCTGCACGCTATGTCTCTCTGCCTCAAAAGCTCCCCAAGTTCATTTTCATGGCACACACCTGGCTTCATATAGTTTTAATCTGTCAATTCCATTCACAAGGAATTGGTCACTTTGAAATTACAGATGATGGCACTTGCCTAATTTAAAGTTTTCATATTTATTTAAAAACTTCCCAGCATAATTTTAAGTAAGAACCTTCATTATGCAATGTTCCAAACATTGTTTTAATAATGCGAAAGTTAGTTATATTACTAAATCTCTCAAAATTCCTCATTATTTTCCAACTTATTTGAAAGCCTTAGACAGTGTATTTAATTAGAAATATGGAAATGAATGGGTTAATCATGCAGATATGTCTGTGCCTGTAGCCAAGAATACATCTATACATTGATATAAAATTATGCAATTATATAGAAATTAATGGCAAAGGGTTTTTGTATACATACAGTACAGCTTCATTCAATATCTACCAGAGGAAGTTATGAAGTTTTCCATTAAAAAAACTTCATTTCAATAATCAGCACAAAATTACCAGATTATGATACACAATCTTGCTCTCAGATAAACTACAGTGATACTAAACTAATATGTATAAATAGTCGTTAAAGATTGATATGTGTGTGTGTGTGTGTATATATATATATACATACATATATACATACATATATACATACCTGTATACATGCTGGCTGCCAACTCGTTTTCGAGTACGGCCACTATTTTATATCCATGTAGGAGAAACCCTACCGATGCACTGAACGAGTGTGACTTTTTAGTCCAGCCAGCGACTTGAAAACTCTGGTACAAACACTGCACTTGTGACAATTATTGACACATAGTGCTGTGCCCATGGTACCATGGGATGACAAGTGCAGAGAGATCTCCAGATATAAAGCAATGCCTGTGCCGTGAAGCTTTTATAGTGAGCAAAGGCACTGCACAAGCCAGTCCCATTCTCTTAACCAAGATGATATTTACCAAAAAGAAGAACAAGTCAACATTATTGGATACCATCAGGGTTGCAGGTGTTATATCAGAGTTTTCCTTCTCCTAGAATTCTGCCTTGACAAAGGCTAAGCGGTCATCTCTCCCAGTGATTTTGGATGGCCATTGATTCGTAAGAGCTCCTTTGCCCTTTGACAGGTTTTGTTTTTAGTCCTGCAGGATATCCAAAGTCACCCTCCTCACCAAGAAATCTGTTGTGGGGTTGCCAGTTTAGTCGCCAACGACCTGACCATGAGCCAGGTTGTACTTGAATACATGTTACCAGTAGCACCAACTGTTCACCTGACATAATAATGTATACATGTATACATACATGTATACATACATGTATACATAAATATATATATATACATACATCATATATATATATATATATATATATATAAATTTTGAGTATATGTTGGTTGTATACCAACACCTCAGTGTGCAGATTGGAGCACTCGACGAAGTGCGCAGGTTGGTTTGGTTACTCCGGAGTAATGTAAAATAAACTAAAATAAATAAGTCAAATATTTAAAATTTGGCTTCGTTTATTACTGCTATATATATTTCGGTGACAGAAGATGTCTGTCTGTTTGTGTAACCGCATGCATTTCTACATTTTACAACCGATTCGCACCAAATTTCATACATAGGTTTCTAAAGTCCTATTATGCGTCGTAGGCTATTTTATTTTTCTGTACATCGATTGTGGGCCCCCCAGGGGCAGATAACCCCCTTAAGCCTCTCGCTTGGAGTCAGCAGTACTACTGCATAAAGGCCCCGTAATTCCTGCAGTTTGCCTTCCATCTTCACCAAAATTAATCTTTCGTTTGCTTATGGCCTATAAATAAATTTGCAGGCATGCACTTGCATAGAAATTCAGGTAGGGGACCCCTTGGGGGGCAGCAAACCGACTTGATGAATGTTGAAGTTGATATCATCAATGCAACAAAACGTCATAACTGCTTGAGTTGGTGTTTGGTTTTCACGAAGCGAGACGTATTGGTTACCCGTGGCTTATAAAGGAATGTGAACACATGAACTTTTACTTGAACTTATCAAGGGGAACCGGGGGGGGGGGGGGGGGGGGGCAGTAAGCCCCTTCGACTTATCTATTGAAGTTCACATTAACACTGTATTAGTACCTGATAACTTTTGAAGTTTACGTTCGATTTTAACTTTACCGGACACGTTAGTTACCCATTGCCTAAAGATGATGTTGAAGACAGTCTATACCCGGAACAAGCAAAGGGACCCCCAGGGAACAGTAAGCCCCGGTGGGTCATTTATTGAATTTGGCTATTGTAATGCAGCAAAGCGTCATAGCTTCGATAATTGGTAGTCCAATATAACGAATTTCCACTTAGTTGTTATTCATGTACTACAGATGAAGATACAGTGAGGCACATTTACTTTCATTTCAATTCAGCAAGAGGACCCCCTTGGAAACAATGAGCCCAATCCATTAACCTATAAAATTTCAAACTGCCACAATAAAAAAAGCACCATAACCTCGGGAGTTTATACTTGATTCTTACAAAAACTAAACGAAATGGTTATTGCCTGCCTAAGATAAAGCATCACACATTCGTTATCACTTGAATTTTGCAAGGGAACCCCCTGGGGAGAGCAGTGAGCCCCTTTGGACCACTTTTAAAGTTCATATTAGTGTTGCAGCAAAGCATTTCCACTTCTGGAAATAAAAGTCAATTTAAACGAAAGTTGATGCATCGGTTACTCATGTCCTACAAATGGAGTAGCGAACTTTTAAATCCCCTGACTTAACTTTAGTTTGTTTAGTTAACTTTAGGATGATTGAATTTAATTTTGCACCCGGTTGTCTCCCCCGTGTAATTGCACCACAATTAAGTGCGGAATGGAAAGTTAAATTTTTTTCCTTGAACCTTGGCGTCATTTCACACTCCTAACCAAGAAAGCGCGATTTAACCCAGGTGTAAATTTTAATGCCTACTGAATGTAGATTGTCCTATTTCACACTCATGCCTAAACTGTGCGAATGAGTGATTAGTGTTTGCACCCGGTTGTCTCCCCCATTTAATTGCACCTCAATTAAGTGCGAAATGGCGACCTCTGGCCAACCACACATCAGTGAGTTGTGTTCAGTAGATTTCATCACACTTATTTGTATTATCTAACCAATCAGACAACTTGAGTGTTGTTCATTGAGCAAAATCACTCCTATTTATATCGGTCAAGTCCGACCTAGGATCACACTTCTTTTTTGGCTTTTGACAAGTGGTAGGTTTTTTTTACATGCGTACTCTCATAAGCTACCCCATGTTTCTGAAACTCATGCTTCTTCAACATTTGTCACCTTAAAGGAGGTTTAGATAATGTGTTTATGGTCATAAGGTTCCAGTTTATCATGCTCTGATTTTTCGGCCATTTTTGCCTGTATCCTTTCAATGGTTAGTACTTACTTATTGCTATCTTCGAACTGAACAAACATACTGACACTTATATACCTACCACTGTGGGCCACACTATTCCTTTATCACAGGTAGTCCATACGCTGCGTTGTCCCTAACTTAAAACCTGAAATTTGACTGGTACACAAAATCTTGCAAAACATACCCACTTTCTCACACCACATAGATTTATCACATTTTTTCACAATTTATATCCGTGTTTAGATTTGCTTACTTAAACGTTATTTGTCCACTATTTATCGTTCTCCCTGGTTAATTTTCTAAAAACAATGCCCCCAAGAAAATAACTCCCATTGGTCGGTTATCTAATGATACAAGTAAGTCTAAATGAAGGCGTCTCACCGAAGATGTAAATGCGACTGCGATCAGGCTCTCACAGAATGCTGTGCAGACGGCAGCTGCAAGAGCGGAGGAGGATGACAGTCGGCGTGAACTTCGACGGAACAAAGATGCTGCCGCGACTGCTGCTGCTCGCGCTCGAGAGGATGAAGGACGACGTGCCATTCGACGTGCCATTCGACGATGCAGGGACGCTACCAAGGATACCTCTCATTCTATCCGGTAAAGACATTCCTTTCACATTCAGAAGACTGCAATCTCTTCTTAGTTTCGCCATGGCGATTAACAAATCACAGGGTCAGACGCTGACGGTCGTAGTCAGTGGTGGATTAACAATATAAGCAAAGTAAGCACGTGCTTAGGGCATCAAAGGAAGAAGGTGCACCTCAAACATTTTTTATATGATGAATTTACAGTTTAAATTATTAAATTAATTGAATAAATTCGGTAGAAACATAGTTGTTCATTTCAGTTTATTTGTTAAATCTCAGTTTTTCAGACGTTTATCTTTAGAAATTTTTCTGAAACTCCAATGTATTCTGGTTCAATTTTAAAATGGCTACATGCTTGTTGAAATGTTTTTTAATGTTTATGAATATAGCCACCAGCTGAAAGTGTTATGATACTCCCAATCCCAACTAACCAAGGTTTATTTTCTGCTTCTTTTTATTAACAATTCTGTTCATTAGGGTCTTTTATTTTTTTTACAACTTTTTTTTTTGAACTTGAACCTTTTAATATCGTAGACTCTATATCAAAAAAAATTGTCATTTGTGTTCTAGATTATCTGCTATATAGTATAACCTTTTTATTTCTACATAATTTTTTTATTTTTTTTATTTTTTATCTGAACAAACTTTAACAAGCTTTAATTTTATAACTGTATTTGCTGATTGTTTATTTGGGTTCACACCATCCTTTTTCAAATCTAACCATCAGATATAATTAACAGATCCCCAAAAAATCTAACCGTTCAAATCTAATTAACAGATCCCAAAATCCAAGATGAAACGCATTCAGTTAAGTGGGGAACAAAAACGAAAACTTTCAAACAAGAAACAAGCTTCGGAATTAGATCTCAAGACAGTAATTGCTGACTAATTTTTTTGTCACAAGTTCCACAACATGATTTACAGATTCCAGGTCAAAACCGATATACGTTATCAGAAGTAGACATGAATATGGCAAATACAACTTTGATTACTTCAGAATTAAAATATGATGACATTAGAAGATCCGAGATGTCGCAAGCATGTTCATCCAGCACATGTCTCACAACTGATCTTACTTTGCCTGTGAATTCTCTTTATTCGGATACCTCTACTGCAAATGATGATAGGGCTCAAATAATTGCTGAAAATAGAAGTTTAGAGCACTGTGACAATGGCGGTGAATTTAATTTGCCTGTAAAAAATGAAGAAAATTACAATTTACCAAACGATCTAGGAATGTGGTTTGATTTCTCTGCTAATGATATAGCTTATTGGATTACTTGTGAACCCAGTATTTGTCAACACCACAACGGGCCATTTGAAAAGTCTTGCCGTCATTTTAGTAGTGGAAAACCAGTAAGGTATTGCTCACAGAAACTTTTTATTGGGACAAAAGCCAATGGCGAAACATACAAGAGAGAGTGGTTACTCGATTCACCATCAAAAGGATCAGTTTATTGTTTTGTTTGTAAACTGTTTGCTCGTGAAAAAAATTCAATTTTTGTTTCAAGAGAAGGGTTCAGTGATTGGCGCAATACTATTGTAATTGAAAAGCATGAGAAAAGCATTATTCACAGAGACTCTTTGCTGGCATATTTAACTCGCAGGAAGGTGCGGGGTTAAAGTCAGATTTGGAGAAACAAATTCATGAAGAGTGCAATTACTGGGAACACGTTTTGAGGCGTGTCGTAGCTGCTATTTGTACGTTAGCTGAATGTGGCTTACCTTTTCGGGGAAGTGAAGAGAAGTTTGGATCGTTGCAAAATGGGAATTGTTTAGGGCTGCTTGAACTCATAAGCCAGTTTGATCCATTTTTAGCAGGCCACATTTCTAAATATGGAAGTTCTGGAAAAGGAAATCCTTCTTACATGTCAAAAACCACTATCGAGGAAATTACTCAACTAATGGCACAAAAGCTCCGTGAGTTCATTATTAACGAAGTTAAATCTTCTGGTTATTTTAGTTTGTCCGTTGATTCAACACCAGATTTATCACATAGCGATCAATTGAGTGTTGTACTTAGGTATTTATAAGATGGACAGCCTATTGAACAATGTTTAACCTTCATCATAATAGAAAACTACACTGGCGAGAATATGGCGAACCAGGTGCTGCTGCATATACGTGAAGCTTGTGGGTTAAATGTTTCAAAATGTAGAGGTCAGACTTATGACAATGCTGCTAACATGTCTGGGCGTTATAAGGGGATGCAGCAAAATATTTTAGAAATAAACAAATTTGCTATATATGTGCCCTGTGCAGCCCATTCATTAAATCTTGTTGGCCGGAGTGCTGTTGACTGCTGTCAAGAGGCTGTTAATTTGTTCTCTACAGTACTGTTACTCTATAATTTTTTTCCGCTTCCACTAACCGTTGGAAAATTCTCAAAGATTGTATTAAGAATGAATGTGTCTTGAAATTCCTCTCTGATACAAGATAGGAAGCACCTGCTATGGCAACAGCAGCAATCTTGAAATCGTTCCTTGAGATTTCCGAAGCATTAAAATATATAGCCGAAGATCAATCACAAAATAAAGACGCTAGAAGAGAGGCAAATAATATTGTTGATAATATGCAAGAGCTAGAATTCTTTTTTATGTTGATTTTTTTTTAATGAGATTTTGTAGAATTTTCAGAGTAAGCAAAGTTCTACAAAATGAGGATGCGAACTTAAAGATATGTGCAGATCTCTATGTATCATTAGCTGACCAACTGAACACCTCACGAGATGAATTTGAAAGATATGAAAAAGAGGCCAAGGAAATTCTTCCAGATGTTGATTACAGGACAACTGCAACCTGCAAACATATTAGAAAAAAAGTACCCAATGACGGAGATACAGCAGAAGTTTATTTAGATGCCAGAGATAAGTTTCGTATCACCAGATTTTAAACAATTGTTGACAAACTTGCAGCTGAGATGGAAAGAAGAGGAGAGATATAAAAAGAAATGGCAGAGAAATTTTCTTTTCTTAGTGATGTGCCAAATATAGGCACTCCATCAGCTACTAATATTGAAAGGTATTCTCAGTACTGTCAAAAATTGATGCTTATCCAGAGGACTTCAATAGTAATTTCTTAGCTGAGCTTCAGCAGTTTCATTTATATGTGCGAAATAAGATGAGTAGAACAGAAAATGTAAAAACAAGATTTAATCATGCTGAACTTTATAAAATTATTGTAAAAGACAATATTCAGTGTGCCTTTCCAAATGTAGACATAGCCTTTAGTATATTTTTAACATTAATGGTTACTAACTGCTCAGCGGTTGAAATATATTAAAAATCCCTTCAGAACAACCATGCAACAATACAGGTTGGATGCTGTATCCCTATTGTGTATAGAAGCAGATGTGTTACGCAAGATTGGTTACGAGGATCTGATCAAAGACTTTGCAAGAAAAAAAAGCAGGAAAAAAGTATTCAATAAATAAAATCATTTTCTCTCTTTCTGTATGTTTTGCTTTATTTTGAAATTTCAATAAATAAAACTTTAATTTACCATATATTATTGTTTATGTTTTGATCTACAAATGCATGGGGGCACCAACATTTTTTAGTGCTTAGGGCCTCTAGGGGTTTTAATCTGGCCCTGACTGTACCCACAATAACTGGCAATGAAAAAACTGTGGGAAACTAAATCAGAACAACCTGCTCTCTCCTGCACATCATCATAGACTGAAATCAAGGTATAAATTGTTGTCCTTAAATGCACGTAGTCTATGCAACAAGATACATCTTTTTGATTCCTATGTCAAAAGTATCGACCCTGACTTCAATACCGTCACAAAAACATGGGCACATTCCTTACTCTGTGATGGGGTTTTCAGCATAACTTGCTACAACTTGTTTCATAAAGACGACATTATTCGTCGTCGTCGTCGTCGTCGTGTAATGGTTCGTTAAAACTTTTCAGCAATTCCTTGCGTTGATTTGAACAAAGGAATTGCTGAAAATTTTGTTGTCCGCAAAGTGCAAATGATTTCCTTGAGCTAGTGCTGGACTCTATCCGGCCCTCGCAATTTGGATTTATCCATAACTCCAGCTGCTGTGATCAACTTATCGAGTTTCTTGAATACATCACTCGGATCACTGATGGTGGCTCATGAGTGTATGTTGTTTACCTTGACTTTGCTAAAGCTTTTAATTCTGTGCCACACAAAAGACTTATGACAAATTTCTCTGCAATGGGTGTGAAGGATGATCTTTTTAACTGGTTGAAGTCCTTCATTCTCAGTCGAAGAAAGGTAGTCACGGTTCTAGGACAGCATTCCTCACCGTATGAGACGTCATCTGGTGTACCACAGGGATCTGTTCTTGGCCCCCTTTTGTTCGTGGCATATATTAATGATATAGATGCCAACTTAAAGAATGCCACAGTACTGAAATATGCAGATTACATCAAGCTATACCTTGAGATAAAAAGGACAGATCCTGAACACTATAGATCTTTCCTGCAATCAAACCTGGACACAATGCAGCAATGGATCATGGACTGGCAACTGAAGCTGGCTGTTTACAAGTGTACCACCATGCATTTGGGGAGGAAAAGCCCAGCGTCCACATACTCCCTTCACAACACTAATATCAAGAAGTCTTCATGTGAACGTGACCTGGGCATTACTGTCAGCAGCGATTTTCGGTGGACGAAACATGTCTCTAAAATTGTCAAGAAGGCCGAGGGTGTCTTAACATCACTCAGCAAGACCTATGTCAGCCGCTCTCCAGCTATCTATTTAAAGCTGTATATAGCTATGGTGCGGCCCCACTTAGAATTTGCATCACCAATCTGGAACCCCTATCTTGCTCAGAACATTGATCTCCAGGAAACTGTTCAGGGACGTGCAACCAAGCGAATACCCTCCATCAGGCATCTACCATACTCTGAATGCTTTGCATCCCTGGGCATGGATACATTGAAGCTCCGACGTCTGGCAACTGACTTGGTAAACACCCACAAAATTATTAACCATCGTGCCAACAACAACCCAGAGCACCTTTTTGATGTCCATGTGAATAACACATGTGGGCATGTCAACAAAGTCAGAAAACAGCACAGCTCCCATGACTTTCTGAAACATTTTTTCATGCTCAGAGTTGCTGAAGCATGGAGCAAACTACCTGCATCAGTTGTTAGCTGCCGAGACACTGCATCCTTTAAAACCTCCATGCTTTCTGAAATTCGCCAACACTATACCTGATGTCCCCCCTCCCCTCCATACGCATGCACACATGTATATAATGACTCATACACTGTTCATTTTCCTGACATTTGTACCTTATTCTATGTACTATACATGTATCTTTGATGAGTTGTAGTGCACCTGAGCACTGTACACAATAATTCCATTATTTTTATTATTATTATAAAGAAAAGAATAAAAACAACCTAAACATAAATGAATTGGTTTCATTTACCTTACATTGACCTTCCCTCACTAAAGGTCAATAAAACCGGATAATATTAATTTCCACAAGCATAT
>CAXHJY010000360.1:0-56000 GCA_964016885.1 Eledone cirrhosa | reverse complement strand
ATAATTTGTAAAAAAAAATCAGGGGGAGATAATTTGTAAAAAAAAATCAGGGGGAGATAATTTGTAAAAAAAATCAAGGGGAGATAATTTCCAGCCGTCCAAGGGGAGATAATTTTCAGCCGTCCAAGGAGAGGTAATTTCTAGCCGTCCAAGGGGAGATAATTTCCAGCCGTCCAAGGGGAGGTAATTTCCAGCCGTCCAAGGGGAGATAATTTTTAAAAAAAAATCAGTCGGAGATAATTTGTAAAAAAAATCAAGGGGAGATAATTTGCAGCCGTCCAAGGGGAGATAATTTTCAGTCGTCCAAGGAGAGGTAATTTCTAGCCGTCCAAGGGGAGATAATTGCCAGCCGTCCAAGGGGAGATAATTTCCAGCCGTCCAAGGGGAGATAATTTTTTTTAAAAAATCAGGCGGAGATAATTTGTAAAAAAAATCAGGGGGAGATAATTTGTAAACAAAATCAGGGGGAGATAATTTGTAAAAAAAAATCAGGGGGAGATAATTTGTAAAAAAAATCATGGAGAGATAATTTCCAGCCGTCCAAGGTGAGATAATTTCCAGCCGTCCAAGGAGACATATTTTCCAGCCGTCCAAGGCGAGGTAATTTCTAGCCGTCCAAGGGGAGATAAATTCCAGCCTCCAAGGGGAGATAATTTCCAGCTAGCCAAGTGGAGATAATTTGTAAAAAAATCAGGGGGAGATAATTTGTAAAAAATATCAGGGAGATAATTTGTAAAAAAAAATCAGGGGGAGATAATTTGTAAAAAAAATCAGGGGGAGATAATTTGTAAAAAAAAATCAGGGGGAGATAATTTGTAAAAAAAATCAAGGGGAGATAATTTCCAGCCGTCCAAGGGGAGATAATTTTCAGCCGTCCAAGGGGAGATAATTTCCCGCCAGCCAAGGGAAGATAATATTTAAAAAAATCAGGCGGAGATAATTTGTAAAAAAAATCAGGGGGAGATAATTTGTAAAAAAATCAGGGGGAGATAATTTGTAAAAAAAAAATCAGGGGGAGATAATTTGTAAAAAAAATCAGGGGGAGATAATTTGTAAAAAAAAATCAGGGATAGATAATTTGTAAACAAAAATCAGGGGGAGATAATTTGTAAAAAAAAATCAGGGGGAGATAATTTGTAAAAAAAATGAAAGGGGAGATAATATCCAGCCGTCCAAGGGGAGATAATTTCCAGCCGTCCAAGGGGATATAATTTCCAGCCGTCCAAGGGGAGATAATTTCCATCCTTCCAAGGGGATATAATTTCCAGCCGTCCAAGGGGAGATAATTTCCCGCCAGCCAAGGGAAGATAATTTTTAAAAAAATCAGGCGGAGATTGTAAAAAAAATCAGGGGGGAGATAATTTGTAAAAAAATCAGGGGGAGATAATTTGTAAAAAATAATCAGGGGGAGATAATTTGTAAAAAAATTCAAGGGGAGATAATTTCCAGCCGTCCAAGGGGAGATAATTTCCCGCCAGCCAAGGGAAGATAATATTTAAAAAAATTAGGCGGAGATAATTTGTAAAAAAAATCAGGGGGAGATAATTTGTAAAAAAATCAGGGGGAGATAATTTGTAAAAAAAATCAGGGGGAGATAATTTGTAAAAAAAATCATGGGGAGATAATTTGTAAAAAAAAATCAGGGGTAGATAATTTGTAAAAAAAAATCAGGGGGAGATAATTTGTAAAAAAAAATCAGGGGGAGATAATTTGTAAAAAAAATCAAGGGGAGATAATATCCAGCCGTCCAAGGAGAGATAATTTAAAAAAAAAATGAGGCGGAGATAATTTGTAAAAAAAAAATCAGGGGGAGTTAATTTGTAAAAAAAAATGAGGGGGAGATAATTTGTAAAAAAAATCAAGGGGAGATAATTTCCAGCCGTCCAAGGGGAGATAATTTTCAGCCGTCCAAGGAGAGGTAATTTCTAGCCGTCCAAGGGGAGATAATTTCCAGCCGTCCAAGGGGAGGTAATTTCCAGCCGTCCAAGGGGAGATAATTTTAAAAAAAAAATCAGGCGGAGATAATTTGTAAAAAAAATCAAGGGGAGATAATTTGCAGCCGTCCAAGGGGAGATAATTTTCAGTCGTCCAAGGAGAGGTAATTTCTAGCCGTCCAAGGGGAGATAATTTCCAGCCGTCCAAGGGGAGATAATTTCCAGCCGTCCAAGGGGAGATAATTTTTTTTAAAAAATCAGGCGGAGATAATTTGTAAAAAAAATCAGGGGGAGATAATTTGTAAACAAAATCAGGGGGAGATAATTTGTAAAAAAAAATCAGGGGGAGATAATTTGTAAAAAAAATTAGGCGTAGATAATTTGTAAAAAAAAATCAGGGGGAGATAATTTGTAAAAAAAAATCAGGGGGAGATAATTTGTTTAAAAAATCAAGGGGAGATAATTTGCAGCCGTCCAAGGGGAGATAATTTTCAGCCGTCCAAGGAGAGGTAATTTCTAGCCGTTCAAGGGGAGATAATTTCCAGCCGTCCAAGGGGAGATAATTTCCAGCCGTCCAAGGGGAGATAATTTTTTTTAAAAAATCAGGCGGAGATAATTTGTAAAAAAAAATCAGGGGGAGATAATTCGTAAAAAAAAATCAGGGGGAGATAATTTGTAAAAAAAAATCAGGGGGAGATAATTTGTAAAAAAAATCAAGGGGAGATAATTTCCAGCCGTCCAAGGGGAGGTAATATCTAGCCGTCCAAGGGGAGATAATTTCCAGCCGTCCAAGGGGAGATAATTTCCAGCCGTCCAAGGGGAGATAATTTCCAGCCGTCCAAGGAGACATATTTTCCAGCCGTCCAAGGCGAGGTAATTTCTAGCCGTCCAAGGGGAGATTAATTCCAGCCTCCAAGGGGAGATAATTTCCAGCCAGCCAAGGGGAGATAATTTGTAAAAAAATCAGGGGGAGATAATTTGTAAAAAATATCAGGGAGATAATTTGTAAAAAAAAATCAGGGGGAGATAATTTGTAAAAAAAATCAGGGGGAGATAATTTGTAAAAAAAAATCAGGGGGAGATAATTTGTAAAAAAAATCAAGGGGAGATAATTTCCAGCCGTCCAAGGGGAGATAATTTTCAGCCGTCCAAGGAGAGGTAATTTCTAACCGTCCGAGGAGAGATAATTTCCAGCCGTCCAAGGGGAGATAATTTCCAGCCGTCCAAGGGGAGATAATTTCCAGCCGTCCAAGGAGACATATTTTCCAGCCGTCCAAGGAGAGGTAATTTCTAGCCGTCCAAGGGGAGATAAATTCCAGCCTCCAAGGGGAGATAATTTCCAGCCAGCCAAGGGGAGATAATTTGTAAAAAAATCAGGGGGAGATAATTTGCAAAAAAAATCAGGGGGAGATAATTTGTAAAAAAAATCAGGGGGAGATAATTTGTAAAAAATAATCAGGGGGAGATAATTTCCAGCCGTCCAAGGGAAGATAATTTCCAGCCCTCCAAGGGGCTATAATTTCCAGTGTCCAAGGGGAGATAATTTCCAGCCAGCGAAGGGGAGATAATTTTTTTAAAAAAATCATTGGGAGATTTGTAAAAAAAATCAGGGGGAGATAATTTGTAAAAAAAATCAAGGGGAGATAATTTCCAGCCGTCCAAGGGGAGGTAATATCTAGCCGTCCAAGGGTAGATAATTTCCAGCCGTCCAACGGGAGATAATTTCCAGCCGTCCAAGGGTAGATCATATCCAGCCGCCCAAGGACATATTTTCCAGCCGTCCAAGGAGAGGTAATTTCTAGCCGTCCAAGGGGAGATAATTTCCAGCCGTCCAAGGGTAGATAATATCCAGCCGTCCAAGGACATATTTTCCAGCCGTCCAAGGAGAGGTAATTTCTAGCCGTCCAAGGGGAGATAAATTCCAGCCTCCAAGGGGAGATAATTTCCAGCCAGCCAAGGGGAGATAATTTGTAAAAAAATCAGGGGGAGATAATTTGTAAAAAAAATCAGGGGGAGATAATTTGTAAAAAAAAATCAGGGGGAGATAATTTGTAAAAAAAAATCAGGGTGAGATAATTTGCAAAAAAAATCAGGGGGAGATAATTTGTAAAAAAAAATCAGGGGTAGATAATTTGTAAAAAAAAATCAGGGGGAGATAATTTGTAAAAAAAAATCAGGGGGAGATAATTTGTAAAAAAAATCAAGGGGAGATAATTTCCAGCCGTCCAAGAAGAGATAATTTAAAAAAAAATCAGGCGGAGATAATTTGTAAAAAAAAATCAGGGGGAGATAATTTGTAAAAAAAATCAGGGGGAGATAATTTGTAAAAAAAAATCAGGGGTAGATAATTTGTAAAAAAAAATCAGGGGGAGATAATTTGTAAAAAAAAATCAGGAGGAGATAATTTGTAAAAAAATCAAGGGGAGATAATTTCCAGCCGTCCAAGGAGAGATAATTTAAAAAAAAATCAGGCGGAGATAATTTGTAAAAAAAAATCAGGGGGAGATAATTTGTAAAAAAAAATCAGGGGGAGATAATTTGTAAAAAAAATCAAGGGGAGATAATTTCCAGCCGTCCAAGGGGAGATAATTTTCAGCCGTCCAAGGGGAGATAATTTCCCGCCAGCCAAGGGAAGATAATATTCAAAAAAATCAGGCGGAGATAATTTGTAAAAAAAATCAGGGGGAGATAATTTGTAAAAAAATCAGGGGAAGATAATTTGTAAAAAAAAAATCAGGGGGAGATAATTTGTAAAAAAAATCAGGGGGAGATAATTTGTAAAAAAAATCAGGGGTAGATAATTTGTAAAAAAAAATCAGGGGGAGATAATTTGTAAAAAAAAATCAGGGGGAGATAATTTGTAAAAAAAATGAAAGGGGAGATAATATCCAGCCGTCCAAGGGGAGATAATTTCCAGCCGTCCAAGGGGAGATAATTTCCAGCCGTCCAAGGGGAGATAATTTCCATCCTTCCAAGGGGATATAATTTCCAGCCGTCCAAGGGGAGATAATTTCCATCCTTCCAAGGGGATATAATTTCCAGCCGTCCAAGGGGAGATAATTTTCAGCCGTCCAAGGAGAGGTAATTTCTAGCCGTCCAAGGAGAGATAATTTCCAGCCGTCCAAGGGGAGATAATTTCCAGCCGTCCAAGGGGAGATAATTTCCAGCCGTCCAAGGAGACATATTTTCCAGCCGTCCAAGGAGAGGTAATTCCTAGCCGTCCAAGGGGAGATAAATTCCAGCCTCCAAGGGGAGATAATTTCCAGCCAGCCAAGGGGAGATAATTTGTAAAAAAAATCAGGGGGAGATAATTTGTAAAAAAAATCAGGGGGAGATAATTTGTAAAAAAAAATCAGGGGTAGATAATTTGTAAAAAATAATCAGGGGGAGATAATTTGTAAAAAAAATCAAGGGGAGATAATTTCCAGCCGTCCAAGGGGAGATAATTTTCAGCCGTCCAAGGGGAGATAATTTCCCGCCAGCCAAGGGAAGATAATATTTAAAAAAATTAGGCGGAGATAATTTGTAAAAAAAATCAGGGGGAGATAATTTGTAAAAAAATCAGGGGGAGATAATTTGTAAAAAAAATCAGGGGGAGATAATTTGTAAAAAAAATCAGGGGGAGATAATTTGTAAAAAAAAATCAGGGGGAGATAATTTGTAAAAAAAATCAAGGGGAGATAATTTCCAGCCGTCCAAGGGAAGATAATTTCCAGCCCTCCAAGGGGCTATAATTTCCAGCGTCCAAGGGGAGATAATTTCCAGCCAGCGAAGGGGAGATAATTTTTTTTAAAAAATCATTGGGAGATTTGTAAAAAAAATCAGGGGGAGATAATTTGTAAAAAAAATCAAGGGGAGATAATTTCCAGCCGTCCAAGGGGAGGTAATATCTAGCCGTCCAAGGGGAGATAATTTCCAGCCGTCCAAGGGGAGATAATTTCCAGCCGTCCAAGGGTAGATAATATCCAGCCGTCCAAGGACATATTTTCCAGCCGTCCAAGGAGAGGTAATTTCTAGCCGTCCAAGGGGAGATAAATTCCAGCCTCCAAGGTGAGATACTTCCAGCCAGCCAAGGGGAGATAATTTGTAAAAAAATCAGGGGGAGATAATTTGTAAAAAAAATCAGGGGGAGATAATTTGTAAAAAAAAATCAGGGGGAGATAATTTGTAAAAAAAAATCAGGGGGAGATAATTTGTAAAAAAAAATCAGGGGGAGATAATTTGTAAAAAAATCAAGGGGAGATAATTTCCAGCCGTCCAAGGGGAGATAATTTTCAGCCGTCCAAGGGGAGATAATTTCCCGCCAGCCAAGGGAAGATAATATTTGAAAAAATCAGGCGGAGATAATTTGTAAAAAAAATCAGGGGGAGATAATTTGTAAAAAAATCAGGGGGAGATAATTTGTAAAAAAAAAATCAGGGGGAGATAATTTGTAAAAAGAATCAGGGGGAGATAATTTGTAAAAAAAAATCAGGGGTAGATAAATTGTAAAAAAAAATCAGGGGGAGATAATTTGTAAAAAAAATCAGGGGGAGATAATTTGTAAAAAAAATGAAAGGGGAGATAATATCCAGCCGTCCAAGGGGAGATAATTTCCAGCCGTCCAAGGGGAGATAATTTCCAGCCGTCCAAGGGGAGATAATTTCCATCCTTCCAAGGGGATATAATTTCCAGCCGTCCAAGGGGAGATAATTTCCCGCCAGCCAAGGGAAGATAATTTTTAAAAAAATCAGGCGGAGATTGTAAAAAAAATCAGGGGGGAGATAATTTGTAAAAAAATCAGGGGGAGATAATTTGTAAAAAAAAATCAGGGGGAGATAATTTGTAAAAAATATTCAGGGGGAGATAATTTGTAAAAAAAATCAAGGGGAGATAATTTCCAGCCGTCCAAGGGGAGATAATTTCCCGCCAGCCAAGGGAAGATAATATTTAAAAAAATTAGGCGGAGATAATTTGTAAAAAAAATCAGGGGGAGATAATTTGTAAAAAAATCAGGGGGAGATAATTTGTAAAAAAAATCAGGGGGAGATAATTTGTAAAAAAATTCATGGGGAGATAATTTGTAAAAAAAAATCAGGGGTAGATAATTTGTAAAAAAAAATCAGGGGGAGATAATTTGTAAAAAAAAATCAGGGGGAGATAATTTGTAAAAAAAATCAAGGGGAGATAATTTCCAGCCGTCCAAGGGGAGATAATTTTCAGCCGTCCAAGGAGAGGTAATTTCTAGCCGTCCAAGGGGAGATAATTTCCAGCCGTCCAAGGGGAGGTAATTTCCAGCCGTCCAAGGGGAGATAATTTTAAAAAAAAAATCAGTCGGAGATAATTTGTAAAAAAAATCAAGGGGAGATAATTTGCAGCCGTCCAAGGGGAGATAATTTTCAGTCGTCCAAGGAGAGGTAATTTCTAGCCGTCCAAGGGGAGATAATTGCCAGCCGTCCAAGGGGAGATAATTTCCAGCCGTCCAAGGGGAGATAATTTTTTTTAAAAAATCAGGCGGAGATAATTTGTAAAAAAAATCAGGGGGAGATAATTTGTAAACAAAATCAGGGGGAGATAATTTGTAAAAAAAAATCAGGGGGAGATAATTTGTAAAAAAAATCATGGAGAGATAATTTCCAGCCGTCCAAGGTGAGATAATTTCCAGCCGTCCAAGGAGACATATTTTCCAGCCGTCCAAGGCGAGGTAATTTCTAGCCGTCCAAGGGGAGATAAATTCCAGCCTCCAAGGGGAGATAATTTCCAGCTAGCCAAGTGGAGATAATTTGTAAAAAAATCAGGGGGAGATAATTTGTAAAAAATATCAGGGAGATAATTTGTAAAAAAAAATCAGGGGGAGATAATTTGTAAAAAAAATCAGGGGGAGATAATTTGTAAAAAAAAATCAGGGGGAGATAATTTGTAAAAAAAATCAAGGGGAGATAATTTCCAGCCGTCCAAGGGGAGATAATTTTCAGCCGTCCAAGGGGAGATAATTTCCCGCCAGCCAAGGGAAGATAATATTTAAAAAAATCAGGCGGAGATAATTTGTAAAAAAAATCAGGGGGAGATAATTTGTAAAAAAATCAGGGGGAGATAATTTGTAAAAAAAAAATCAGGGGGAGATAATTTGTAAAAAAAATCAGGGGGAGATAATTTGTAAAAAAAAATCAGGGATAGATAATTTGTAAACAAAAATCAGGGGGAGATAATTTGTAAAAAAAAATCAGGGGGAGATAATTTGTAAAAAAAATGAAAGGGGAGATAATATCCAGCCGTCCAAGGGGAGATAATTTCCAGCCGTCCAAGGGGATATAATTTCCAGCCGTCCAAGGGGAGATAATTTCCATCCTTCCAAGGGGATATAATTTCCAGCCGTCCAAGGGGAGATAATTTCCCGCCAGCCAAGGGAAGATAATTTTTAAAAAAATCAGGCGGAGATTGTAAAAAAAATCAGGGGGGAGATAATTTGTAAAAAAATCAGGGGGAGATAATTTGTAAAAAATAATCAGGGGGAGATAATTTGTAAAAAAATTCAAGGGGAGATAATTTCCAGCCGTCCAAGGGGAGATAATTTCCCGCCAGCCAAGGGAAGATAATATTTAAAAAAATTAGGCGGAGATAATTTGTAAAAAAAATCAGGGGGAGATAATTTGTAAAAAAATCAGGGGGAGATAATTTGTAAAAAAAATCAGGGGGAGATAATTTGTAAAAAAAATCATGGGGAGATAATTTGTAAAAAAAAATCAGGGGTAGATAATTTGTAAAAAAAAATCAGGGGGAGATAATTTGTAAAAAAAAATCAGGGGGAGATAATTTGTAAAAAAAATCAAGGGGAGATAATATCCAGCCGTCCAAGGAGAGATAATTTAAAAAAAAAATGAGGCGGAGATAATTTGTAAAAAAAAAATCAGGGGGAGTTAATTTGTAAAAAAAAATGAGGGGGAGATAATTTGTAAAAAAAATCAAGGGGAGATAATTTCCAGCCGTCCAAGGGGAGATAATTTTCAGCCGTCCAAGGAGAGGTAATTTCTAGCCGTCCAAGGGGAGATAATTTCCAGCCGTCCAAGGGGAGGTAATTTCCAGCCGTCCAAGGGGAGATAATTTTTAAAAAAAAATCAGGCGGAGATAATTTGTAAAAAAAATCAAGGGGAGATAATTTGCAGCCGTCCAAGGGGAGATAATTTTCAGTCGTCCAAGGAGAGGTAATTTCTAGCCGTCCAAGGGGAGATAATTTCCAGCCGTCCAAGGGGAGATAATTTCCAGCCGTCCAAGGGGAGATAATTTTTTTTAAAAAATCAGGCGGAGATAATTTGTAAAAAAAATCAGGGGGAGATAATTTGTAAACAAAATCAGGGGGAGATAATTTGTAAAAAAAAATCAGGGGGAGATAATTTGTAAAAAAAATTAGGCGTAGATAATTTGTAAAAAAAAATCAGGGGGAGATAATTTGTAAAAAAAAATCAGGGGGAGATAATTTGTTTAAAAAATCAAGGGGAGATAATTTGCAGCCGTCCAAGGGGAGATAATTTTCAGCCGTCCAAGGAGAGGTAATTTCTAGCCGTTCAAGGGGAGATAATTTCCAGCCGTCCAAGGGGAGATAATTTCCAGCCGTCCAAGGGGAGATAATTTTTTTTAAAAAATCAGGCGGAGATAATTTGTAAAAAAAAATCAGGGGGAGATAATTCGTAAAAAAAAATCAGGGGGAGATAATTTGTAAAAAAAAAATCAGGGGGAGATAATTTGTAAAAAAAATCAAGGGGAGATAATTTCCAGCCGTCCAAGGGGAGGTAATATCTAGCCGTCCAAGGGGAGATAATTTCCAGCCGTCCAAGGGGAGATAATTTCCAGCCGTCCAAGGGGAGATAATTTCCAGCCGTCCAAGGAGACATATTTTCCAGCCGTCCAAGGCGAGGTAATTTCTAGCCGTCCAAGGGGAGATTAATTCCAGCCTCCAAGGGGAGATAATTTCCAGCCAGCCAAGGGGAGATAATTTGTAAAAAAATCAGGGGGAGATAATTTGTAAAAAATATCAGGGAGATAATTTGTAAAAAAAAATCAGGGGGAGATAATTTGTAAAAAAAATCAGGGGGAGATAATTTGTAAAAAAAAATCAGGGGGAGATAATTTGTAAAAAAAATCAAGGGGAGATAATTTCCAGCCGTCCAAGGGGAGATAATTTTCAGCCGTCCAAGGAGAGGTAATTTCTAACCGTCCGAGGAGAGATAATTTCCAGCCGTCCAAGGGGAGATAATTTCCAGCCGTCCAAGGGGAGATAATTTCCAGCCGTCCAAGGAGACATATTTTCCAGCCGTCCAAGGAGAGGTAATTTCTAGCCGTCCAAGGGGAGATAAATTCCAGCCTCCAAGGGGAGATAATTTCCAGCCAGCCAAGGGGAGATAATTTGTAAAAAATCAGGGGGAGATAATTTGCAAAAAAAATCAGGGGGAGATAATTTGTAAAAAAAATCAGGGGGAGATAATTTGTAAAAAATAATCAGGGGGAGATAATTTCCAGCCGTCCAAGGGAAGATAATTTCCAGCCCTCCAAGGGGCTATAATTTCCAGTGTCCAAGGGGAGATAATTTCCAGCCAGCGAAGGGGAGATAATTTTTTTTAAAAAATCATTGGGAGATTTGTAAAAAAAATCAGGGGGAGATAATTTGTAAAAAAAATCAAGGGGAGATAATTTCCAGCCGTCCAAGGGGAGGTAATATCTAGCCGTCCAAGGGTAGATAATTTCCAGCCGTCCAACGGGAGATAATTTCCAGCCGTCCAAGGGTAGATCATATCCAGCCGCCCAAGGACATATTTTCCAGCCGTCCAAGGAGAGGTAATTTCTAGCCGTCCAAGGGGAGATAATTTCCAGCCGTCCAAGGGTAGATAATATCCAGCCGTCCAAGGACATATTTTCCAGCCGTCCAAGGAGAGGTAATTTCTAGCCGTCCAAGGGGAGATAAATTCCAGCCTCCAAGGGGAGATAATTTCCAGCCAGCCAAGGGGAGATAATTTGTAAAAAAATCAGGGGGAGATAATTTGTAAAAAAAATCAGGGGGAGATAATTTGTAAAAAAAAATCAGGGGGAGATAATTTGTAAAAAAAAATCAGGGTGAGATAATTTGCAAAAAAAATCAGGGGGAGATAATTTGTAAAAAAAAATCAGGGGTAGATAATTTGTAAAAAAAAATCAGGGGGAGATAATTTGTAAAAAAAAATCAGGGGGAGATAATTTGTAAAAAAAATCAAGGGGAGATAATTTCCAGCCGTCCAAGAAGAGATAATTTAAAAAAAAATCAGGCGGAGATAATTTGTAAAAAAAAATCAGGGGGAGATAATTTGTAAAAAAAATCAGGGGGAGATAATTTGTAAAAAAAAATCAGGGGTAGATAATTTGTAAAAAAAAATCAGGGGGAGATAATTTGTAAAAAAAAATCAGGAGGAGATAATTTGTAAAAAAAATCAAGGGGAGATAATTTCCAGCCGTCCAAGGAGAGATAATTTAAAAAAAAATCAGGCGGAGATAATTTGTAAAAAAAAATCAGGGGGAGATAATTTGTAAAAAAAAATCAGGGGGAGATAATTTGTAAAAAAAATCAAGGGGAGATAATTTCCAGCCGTCCAAGGGGAGATAATTTTCAGCCGTCCAAGGGGAGATAATTTCCCGCCAGCCAAGGGAAGATAATATTCAAAAAAATCAGGCGGAGATAATTTGTAAAAAAAATCAGGGGGAGATAATTTGTAAAAAAATCAGGGGGAGATAATTTGTAAAAAAAAAATCAGGGGGAGATAATTTGTAAAAAAAATCAGGGGGAGATAATTTGTAAAAAAAATCAGGGGTAGATAATTTGTAAAAAAAAATCAGGGGGAGATAATTTGTAAAAAAAAATCAGGGGGAGATAATTTGTAAAAAAAATGAAAGGGGAGATAATATCCAGCCGTCCAAGGGGAGATAATTTCCAGCCGTCCAAGGGGAGATAATTTCCAGCCGTCCAAGGGGAGATAATTTCCATCCTTCCAAGGGGATATAATTTCCAGCCGTCCAAGGGGAGATAATTTCCATCCTTCCAAGGGGATATAATTTCCAGCCGTCCAAGGGGAGATAATTTTCAGCCGTCCAAGGAGAGGTAATTTCTAGCCGTCCAAGGAGAGATAATTTCCAGCCGTCCAAGGGGAGATAATTTCCAGCCGTCCAAGGGGAGATAATTTCCAGCCGTCCAAGGAGACATATTTTCCAGCCGTCCAAGGAGAGGTAATTCCTAGCCGTCCAAGGGGAGATAAATTCCAGCCTCCAAGGGGAGATAATTTCCAGCCAGCCAAGGGGAGATAATTTGTAAAAAAAATCAGGGGGAGATAATTTGTAAAAAAAATCAGGGGGAGATAATTTGTAAAAAAAAATCAGGGGTAGATAATTTGTAAAAAATAATCAGGGGGAGATAATTTGTAAAAAAAATCAAGGGGAGATAATTTCCAGCCGTCCAAGGGGAGATAATTTTCAGCCGTCCAAGGGGAGATAATTTCCCGCCAGCCAAGGGAAGATAATATTTAAAAAAATTAGGCGGAGATAATTTGTAAAAAAAATCAGGGGGAGATAATTTGTAAAAAAATCAGGGGGAGATAATTTGTAAAAAAAATCAGGGGGAGATAATTTGTAAAAAAAATCAGGGGGAGATAATTTGTAAAAAAAAATCAGGGGGAGATAATTTGTAAAAAAAATCAAGGGGAGATAATTTCCAGCCGTCCAAGGGAAGATAATTTCCAGCCCTCCAAGGGGCTATAATTTCCAGCGTCCAAGGGGAGATAATTTCCAGCCAGCGAAGGGGAGATAATTTTTTTTAAAAAATCATTGGGAGATTTGTAAAAAAAATCAGGGGGAGATAATTTGTAAAAAAAATCAAGGGGAGATAATTTCCAGCCGTCCAAGGGGAGGTAATATCTAGCCGTCCAAGGGGAGATAATTTCCAGCCGTCCAAGGGGAGATAATTTCCAGCCGTCCAAGGGTAGATAATATCCAGCCGTCCAAGGACATATTTTCCAGCCGTCCAAGGAGAGGTAATTTCTAGCCGTCCAAGGGGAGATAAATTCCAGCCTCCAAGGTGAGATAATTTCCAGCCAGCCAAGGGGAGATAATTTGTAAAAAAATCAGGGGGAGATAATTTGTAAAAAAAATCAGGGGGAGATAATTTGTAAAAAAAAATCAGGGGGAGATAATTTGTAAAAAAAAATCAGGGGGAGATAATTTGTAAAAAAAAATCAGGGGGAGATAATTTGTAAAAAAATCAAGGGGAGATAATTTCCAGCCGTCCAAGGGGAGATAATTTTCAGCCGTCCAAGGGGAGATAATTTCCCGCCAGCCAAGGGAAGATAATATTTGAAAAAATCAGGCGGAGATAATTTGTAAAAAAAATCAGGGGGAGATAATTTGTAAAAAAATCAGGGGGAGATAATTTGTAAAAAAAAAATCAGGGGGAGATAATTTGTAAAAAGAATCAGGGGGAGATAATTTGTAAAAAAAAATCAGGGGTAGATAAATTGTAAAAAAAAATCAGGGGGAGATAATTTGTAAAAAAAATCAGGGGGAGATAATTTGTAAAAAAAATGAAAGGGGAGATAATATCCAGCCGTCCAAGGGGAGATAATTTCCAGCCGTCCAAGGGGAGATAATTTCCAGCCGTCCAAGGGGAGATAATTTCCATCCTTCCAAGGGGATATAATTTCCAGCCGTCCAAGGGGAGATAATTTCCCGCCAGCCAAGGGAAGATAATTTTTAAAAAAATCAGGCGGAGATTGTAAAAAAAATCAGGGGGGAGATAATTTGTAAAAAAATCAGGGGGAGATAATTTGTAAAAAAAAATCAGGGGGAGATAATTTGTAAAAAATATTCAGGGGGAGATAATTTGTAAAAAAAATCAAGGGGAGATAATTTCCAGCCGTCCAAGGGGAGATAATTTCCCGCCAGCCAAGGGAAGATAATATTTAAAAAAATTAGGCGGAGATAATTTGTAAAAAAAATCAGGGGGAGATAATTTGTAAAAAAATCAGGGGGAGATAATTTGTAAAAAAAATCAGGGGGAGATAATTTGTAAAAAAATTCATGGGGAGATAATTTGTAAAAAAAAATCAGGGGTAGATAATTTGTAAAAAAAAATCAGGGGGAGATAATTTGTAAAAAAAAATCAGGGGGAGATAATTTGTAAAAAAAATCAAGGGGAGATAATTTCCAGCCGTCCAAGGGGAGATAATTTTCAGCCGTCCAAGGAGAGGTAATTTCTAGCCGTCCAAGGGGAGATAATTTCCAGCCGTCCAAGGGGAGGTAATTTCCAGCCGTCCAAGGGGAGATAATTTTAAAAAAAAAATCAGTCGGAGATAATTTGTAAAAAAAATCAAGGGGAGATAATTTGCAGCCGTCCAAGGGGAGATAATTTTCAGTCGTCCAAGGAGAGGTAATTTCTAGCCGTCCAAGGGGAGATAATTGCCAGCCGTCCAAGGGGAGATAATTTCCAGCCGTCCAAGGGGAGATAATTTTTTTTAAAAAATCAGGCGGAGATAATTTGTAAAAAAAATCAGGGGGAGATAATTTGTAAACAAAATCAGGGGGAGATAATTTGTAAAAAAAAATCAGGGGGAGATAATTTGTAAAAAAAATCATGGAGAGATAATTTCCAGCCGTCCAAGGTGAGATAATTTCCAGCCGTCCAAGGAGACATATTTTCCAGCCGTCCAAGGCGAGGTAATTTCTAGCCGTCCAAGGGGAGATAAATTCCAGCCTCCAAGGGGAGATAATTTCCAGCTAGCCAAGTGGAGATAATTTGTAAAAAAATCAGGGGGAGATAATTTGTAAAAAATATCAGGGAGATAATTTGTAAAAAAAAATCAGGGGGAGATAATTTGTAAAAAAAATCAGGGGGAGATAATTTGTAAAAAAAAATCAGGGGGAGATAATTTGTAAAAAAAATCAAGGGGAGATAATTTCCAGCCGTCCAAGGGGAGATAATTTTCAGCCGTCCAAGGGGAGATAATTTCCCGCCAGCCAAGGGAAGATAATATTTAAAAAAATCAGGCGGAGATAATTTGTAAAAAAAATCAGGGGGAGATAATTTGTAAAAAAATCAGGGGGAGATAATTTGTAAAAAAAAAATCAGGGGGAGATAATTTGTAAAAAAAATCAGGGGGAGATAATTTGTAAAAAAAAATCAGGGATAGATAATTTGTAAACAAAAATCAGGGGGAGATAATTTGTAAAAAAAAATCAGGGGGAGATAATTTGTAAAAAAAATGAAAGGGGAGATAATATCCAGCCGTCCAAGGGGAGATAATTTCCAGCCGTCCAAGGGGATATAATTTCCAGCCGTCCAAGGGGAGATAATTTCCATCCTTCCAAGGGGATATAATTTCCAGCCGTCCAAGGGGAGATAATTTCCCGCCAGCCAAGGGAAGATAATTTTTAAAAAAATCAGGCGGAGATTGTAAAAAAAATCAGGGGGGAGATAATTTGTAAAAAAATCAGGGGGAGATAATTTGTAAAAAATAATCAGGGGGAGATAATTTGTAAAAAAATTCAAGGGGAGATAATTTCCAGCCGTCCAAGGGGAGATAATTTCCCGCCAGCCAAGGGAAGATAATATTTAAAAAAATTAGGCGGAGATAATTTGTAAAAAAAATCAGGGGGAGATAATTTGTAAAAAAATCAGGGGGAGATAATTTGTAAAAAAAATCAGGGGGAGATAATTTGTAAAAAAAATCATGGGGAGATAATTTGTAAAAAAAAATCAGGGGTAGATAATTTGTAAAAAAAAATCAGGGGGAGATAATTTGTAAAAAAAAATCAGGGGGAGATAATTTGTAAAAAAAATCAAGGGGAGATAATATCCAGCCGTCCAAGGAGAGATAATTTTAAAAAAAAATGAGGCGGAGATAATTTGTAAAAAAAAAATCAGGGGGAGTTAATTTGTAAAAAAAAATGAGGGGGAGATAATTTGTAAAAAAAATCAAGGGGAGATAATTTCCAGCCGTCCAAGGGGAGATAATTTTCAGCCGTCCAAGGAGAGGTAATTTCTAGCCGTCCAAGGGGAGATAATTTCCAGCCGTCCAAGGGGAGGTAATTTCCAGCCGTCCAAGGGGAGATAATTTTTAAAAAAAAATCAGGCGGAGATAATTTGTAAAAAAAATCAAGGGGAGATAATTTGCAGCCGTCCAAGGGGAGATAATTTTCAGTCGTCCAAGGAGAGGTAATTTCTAGCCGTCCAAGGGGAGATAATTTCCAGCCGTCCAAGGGGAGATAATTTCCAGCCGTCCAAGGGGAGATAATTTTTTTTAAAAATCAGGCGGAGATAATTTGTAAAAAAAATCAGGGGGAGATAATTTGTAAACAAAATCAGGGGGAGATAATTTGTAAAAAAAAATCAGGGGGAGATAATTTGTAAAAAAAATTAGGCGTAGATAATTTGTAAAAAAAAATCAGGGGGAGATAATTTGTAAAAAAAAATCAGGGGGAGATAATTTGTTTAAAAAATCAAGGGGAGATAATTTGCAGCCGTCCAAGGGGAGATAATTTTCAGCCGTCCAAGGAGAGGTAATTTCTAGCCGTTCAAGGGGAGATAATTTCCAGCCGTCCAAGGGGAGATAATTTCCAGCCGTCCAAGGGGAGATAATTTTTTTTAAAAAATCAGGCGGAGATAATTTGTAAAAAAAAATCAGGGGGAGATAATTCGTAAAAAAAAATCAGGGGGAGATAATTTGTAAAAAAAAATCAGGGGGAGATAATTTGTAAAAAAAATCAAGGGGAGATAATTTCCAGCCGTCCAAGGGGAGGTAATATCTAGCCGTCCAAGGGGAGATAATTTCCAGCCGTCCAAGGGGAGATAATTTCCAGCCGTCCAAGGGGAGATAATTTCCAGCCGTCCAAGGAGACATATTTTCCAGCCGTCCAAGGCGAGGTAATTTCTAGCCGTCCAAGGGGAGATTAATTCCAGCCTCCAAGGGGAGATAATTTCCAGCCAGCCAAGGGGAGATAATTTGTAAAAAAATCAGGGGGAGATAATTTGTAAAAAATATCAGGGAGATAATTTGTAAAAAAAAATCAGGGGGAGATAATTTGTAAAAAAAATCAGGGGGAGATAATTTGTAAAAAAAAATCAGGGGGAGATAATTTGTAAAAAAAATCAAGGGGAGATAATTTCCAGCCGTCCAAGGGGAGATAATTTTCAGCCGTCCAAGGAGAGGTAATTTCTAACCGTCCGAGGAGAGATAATTTCCAGCCGTCCAAGGGGAGATAATTTCCAGCCGTCCAAGGGGAGATAATTTCCAGCCGTCCAAGGAGACATATTTTCCAGCCGTCCAAGGAGAGGTAATTTCTAGCCGTCCAAGGGGAGATAAATTCCAGCCTCCAAGGGGAGATAATTTCCAGCCAGCCAAGGGGAGATAATTTGTAAAAAAATCAGGGGGAGATAATTTGCAAAAAAAATCAGGGGGAGATAATTTGTAAAAAAAATCAGGGGGAGATAATTTGTAAAAAATAATCAGGGGGAGATAATTTCCAGCCGTCCAAGGGAAGATAATTTCCAGCCCTCCAAGGGGCTATAATTTCCAGTGTCCAAGGGGAGATAATTTCCAGCCAGCGAAGGGGAGATAATTTTTTTTAAAAAATCATTGGGAGATTTGTAAAAAAAATCAGGGGGAGATAATTTGTAAAAAAAATCAAGGGGAGATAATTTCCAGCCGTCCAAGGGGAGGTAATATCTAGCCGTCCAAGGGTAGATAATTTCCAGCCGTCCAACGGGAGATAATTTCCAGCCGTCCAAGGGTAGATCATATCCAGCCGCCCAAGGACATATTTTCCAGCCGTCCAAGGAGAGGTAATTTCTAGCCGTCCAAGGGGAGATAATTTCCAGCCGTCCAAGGGTAGATAATATCCAGCCGTCCAAGGACATATTTTCCAGCCGTCCAAGGAGAGGTAATTTCTAGCCGTCCAAGGGGAGATAAATTCCAGCCTCCAAGGGGAGATAATTTCCAGCCAGCCAAGGGGAGATAATTTGTAAAAAAATCAGGGGGAGATAATTTGTAAAAAAAATCAGGGGGAGATAATTTGTAAAAAAAAATCAGGGGGAGATAATTTGTAAAAAAAAATCAGGGTGAGATAATTTGCAAAAAAAATCAGGGGGAGATAATTTGTAAAAAAAAATCAGGGGTAGATAATTTGTAAAATAAAATCAGGGGGAGATAATTTGTAAAAAAAAATCAGGGGGAGATAATTTGTAAAAAAAATCAAGGGGAGATAATTTCCAGCCGTCCAAGAAGAGATAATTTTAAAAAAAATCAGGCGGAGATAATTTGTAAAAAAAAATCAGGGGGAGATAATTTGTAAAAAAAATCAGGGGGAGATAATTTGTAAAAAAAAATCAGGGGTAGATAATTTGTAAAAAAAAATCAGGGGGAGATAATTTGTAAAAAAAAATCAGGAGATAATTTGTAAAAAAAATCAAGGGGAGATAATTTCCAGCCGTCCAAGGAGAGATAATTTAAAAAAAAATCAGGCGGAGATAATTTGTAAAAAAAAATCAGGGGGAGATAATTTGTAAAAAAAAATCAGGGGGAGATAATTTGTAAAAAAAATCAAGGGGAGATAATTTCCAGCCGTCCAAGGGGAGATAATTTTCAGCCGTCCAAGGGGAGATAATTTCCCGCCAGCCAAGGGAAGATAATATTCAAAAAAATCAGGCGGAGATAATTTGTAAAAAAAATCAGGGGGAGATAATTTGTAAAAAAATCAGGGGGAGATAATTTGTAAAAAAAAAAATCAGGGGGAGATAATTTGTAAAAAAAATCAGGGGGAGATAATTTGTAAAAAAAATCAGGGGTAGATAATTTGTAAAAAAAAATCAGGGGGAGATAATTTGTAAAAAAAAATCAGGGGGAGATAATTTGTAAAAAAAATGAAAGGGGAGATAATATCCAGCCGTCCAAGGGGAGATAATTTCCAGCCGTCCAAGGGGAGATAATTTCCAGCCGTCCAAGGGGAGATAATTTCCATCCTTCCAAGGGGATATAATTTCCAGCCGTCCAAGGGGAGATAATTTCCATCCTTCCAAGGGGATATAATTTCCAGCCGTCCAAGGGGAGATAATTTTCAGCCGTCCAAGGAGAGGTAATTTCTAGCCGTCCAAGGAGAGATAATTTCCAGCCGTCCAAGGGGAGATAATTTCCAGCCGTCCAAGGGGAGATAATTTCCAGCCGTCCAAGGAGACATATTTTCCAGCCGTCCAAGGAGAGGTAATTCCTAGCCGTCCAAGGGGAGATAAATTCCAGCCTCCAAGGGGAGATAATTTCCAGCCAGCCAAGGGGAGATAATTTGTAAAAAAAATCAGGGGGAGATAATTTGTAAAAAAAATCAGGGGGAGATAATTTGTAAAAAAAAATCAGGGGTAGATAATTTGTAAAAAATAATCAGGGGGAGATAATTTGTAAAAAAAATCAAGGGGAGATAATTTCCAGCCGTCCAAGGGGAGATAATTTTCAGCCGTCCAAGGGGAGATAATTTCCCGCCAGCCAAGGGAAGATAATATTTAAAAAAATTAGGCGGAGATAATTTGTAAAAAAAATCAGGGGGAGATAATTTGTAAAAAAATCAGGGGGAGATAATTTGTAAAAAAAATCAGGGGGAGATAATTTGTAAAAAAAATCAGGGGGAGATAATTTGTAAAAAAAAATCAGGGGGAGATAATTTGTAAAAAAAATCAAGGGGAGATAATTTCCAGCCGTCCAAGGGAAGATAATTTCCAGCCCTCCAAGGGGCTATAATTTCCAGCGTCCAAGGGGAGATAATTTCCAGCCAGCGAAGGGGAGATAATTTTTTTTAAAAAATCATTGGGAGATTTGTAAAAAAAATCAGGGGGAGATAATTTGTAAAAAAAATCAAGGGGAGATAATTTCCAGCCGTCCCAGGGGAGGTAATATCTAGCCGTCCAAGGGGAGATAATTTCCAGCCGTCCAAGGGGAGATAATTTCCAGCCGTCCAAGGGTAGATAATATCCAGCCGTCCAAGGACATATTTTCCAGCCGTCCAAGGAGAGGTAATTTCTAGCCGTCCAAGGGGAGATAAATTCCAGCCTCCAAGGTGAGATAATTTCCAGCCAGCCAAGGGGAGATAATTTGTAAAAAAATCAGGGGGAGATAATTTGTAAAAAAAATCAGGGGGAGATAATTTGTAAAAAAAAATCAGGGGGAGATAATTTGTAAAAAAAAATCAGGGGGAGATAATTTGTAAAAAAAAATCAGGGGGAGATAATTTGTAAAAAAATCAAGGGGAGATAATTTCCAGCCGTCCAAGGGGAGATAATTTTCAGCCGTCCAAGGGGAGATAATTTCCCGCCAGCCAAGGGAAGATAATATTTGAAAAAATCAGGCGGAGATAATTTGTAAAAAAAATCAGGGGGAGATAATTTGTAAAAAAATCAGGGGGAGATAATTTGTAAAAAAAAAATCAGGGGGAGATAATTTGTAAAAAGAATCAGGGGGAGATAATTTGTAAAAAAAAATCAGGGGTAGATAAATTGTAAAAAAAAATCAGGGGGAGATAATTTGTAAAAAAAATCAGGGGGAGATAATTTGTAAAAAAAATGAAAGGGGAGATAATATCCAGCCGTCCAAGGGGAGATAATTTCCAGCCGTCCAAGGGGAGATAATTTCCAGCCGTCCAAGGGGAGATAATTTCCATCCTTCCAAGGGGATATAATTTCCAGCCGTCCAAGGGGAGATAATTTCCCGCCAGCCAAGGGAAGAAAATTTTTAAAAAAATCAGGCGGAGATTGTAAAAAAAATCAGGGGGGAGATAATTTGTAAAAAAATCAGGGGGAGATAATTTGTAAAAAAAAATCAGGGGGAGATAATTTGTAAAAAATAATCAGGGGGAGATAATTTGTAAAAAAAAATCAAGGGGAGATAATTTCCAGCCGTCCAAGGGGAGATAATTTCCCGCCAGCCAAGGGAAGATAATATTTAAAAAAATTAGGCGGAGATAATTTGTAAAAAAAATCAGGGGGAGATAATTTGTAAAAAAATCAGGGGGAGATAATTTGTAAAAAAAATCAGGGGGAGATAATTTGTAAAAAAATTCATGGGGAGATAATTTGTAAAAAAAAATCAGGGGTAGATAATTTGTAAAAAAAAATCAGGGGGAGATAATTTGTAAAAAAAAATCAGGGGGAGATAATTTGTAAAAAAAATCAAGGGGAGATAATTTCCAGCCGTCCAAGGGGAGATAATTTTCAGCCGTCCAAGGAGAGGTAATTTCTAGCCGTCCAAGGGGAGATAATTTCCAGCCGTCCAAGGGGAGGTAATTTCCAGCCGTCCAAGGGGAGATAATTTTAAAAAAAAAATCAGGCGGAGATAATTTGTAAAAAAAATCAAGGGGAGATAATTTGCAGCCGTCCAAGGGGAGATAATTTTCAGTCGTCCAAGGAGAGGTAATTTCTAGCCGTCCAAGGGGAGATAATTGCCAGCCGTCCAAGGGGAGATAATTTCCAGCCGTCCAAGGGGAGATAATTTTTTTTAAAAAATCAGGCGGAGATAATTTGTAAAAAAAATCAGGGGGAGATAATTTGTAAACAAAATCAGGGGGAGATAATTTGTAAAAAAAAATCAGGGGGAGATAATTTGTAAAAAAAATCATGGAGAGATAATTTCCAGCCGTCCAAGGTGAGATAATTTCCAGCCGTCCAAGGAGACATATTTTCCAGCCGTCCAAGGCGAGGTAATTTCTAGCCGTCCAAGGGGAGATAAATTCCAGCCTCCAAGGGGAGATAATTTCCAGCCAGCCAAGTGGAGATAATTTGTAAAAAAATCAGGGGGAGATAATTTGTAAAAAATATCAGGGAGATAATTTGTAAAAAAAAATCAGGGGGAGATAATTTGTAAAAAAAATCAGGGGGAGATAATTTGTAAAAAAAAATCAGGGGGAGATAATTTGTAAAAAAAAATCAGGGGGAGATAATTTGTAAAAAAAATCAAGGGGAGATAATTTCCAGCCGTCCAAGGGGAGATAATTTCCAGCCAGCCAAGTGGAGATAATTTGTAAAAAAATCAGGGGGAGATAATTTGTAAAAAAAATCAGGGGGAGATAATTTGTAAAAAAAAATCAGGGGGAGATAATTTGTAAAAAAAATCAAGGGGAGATAATTTCCAGCCGTCCAAGGGGAGATAATTTTCAGCCGTCCAAGGGGAGATAATTTCCCGCCAGCCAAGGGAAGATAATATTTAAAAAAATCAGGCGGAGATAATTTGTAAAAAAAATCAGGGGGAGATAATTTGTAAAAAAATCAGGGGGAGATAATTTGTAAAAAAAAAATCAGGGGGAGATAATTTGTAAAAAAAATCAGGGGGAGATAATTTGTAAAAAAAATCAAGGGGAGATAATTTCCAGCCGTCCAAGGGGAGATAATTTTCAGCCGTCCAAGGGGAGATAATTTGTAAAAAAAATCAAGGGGAGATAATTTCCAGCCGTCCAAGGGGAGATAATTTCCCGCCAGCCAAGGGAAGATAATATTTAAAAAAATCAGGCGGAGATAATTTGTAAAAAAAATCAGGGGGAGATAATTTGTAAAAAAATCAGGGGGAGATAATTTGTAAAAAAAAAATCAGGGGGAGATAATTTGTAAAAAAATCAGGGGGAGATAATTTGTAAAAAAAAATCAGGGGTAGATAAATTGTAAAAAAAAATCAGGGGGAGATAATTTGTAAAAAAAATCAGGGGGAGATAATTTGTAAAAAAAATGAAAGGGGAGATAATATCCAGCCGTCCAAGGGGAGATAATTTCCAGCCGTCCAAGGGGAGATAATTTCCAGCCGTCCAAGGGGAGATAATTTCCATCCTTCCAAGGGGATATAATTTCCAGCCGTCCAAGGGGAGATAATTTCCCGCCAGCCAAGGGAAGATAATTTTTAAAAAAATCAGGCGGAGATTGTAAAAAAAATCAGGGGGGAGATAATTTGTAAAAAAATCAGGGGGAGATAATTTGTAAAAAAAAATCAGGGGGAGATAATTTGTAAAAAAATTCAAGGGGAGATAATTTCCAGCCGTCCAAGGGGAGATAATTTCCCGCCAGCCAAGGGAAGATAATATTTAAAAAAATTAGGCGGAGATAATTTGTAAAAAAAATCAGGGGGAGATAATTTGTAAAAAAATCAGGGGGAGATAATTTGTAAAAAAAATCAGGGGGAGATAATTTGTAAAAAAAATCATGGGGAGATAATTTGTAAAAAAAAATCAGGGGTAGATAATTTGTAAAAAAAAATCAGGGGGAGATAATTTGTAAAAAAAAATCAGGGGGAGATAATTTGTAAAAAAAATCAAGGGGAGATAATATCCAGCCGTCCAAGGAGAGATAATTTTAAAAAAAAATGAGGCGGAGATAATTTGTAAAAAAAAAATCAGGGGGAGTTAATTTGTAAAAAAAAATGAGGGGGAGATAATTTGTAAAAAAAATCAAGGGGAGATAATTTCCAGCCGTCCAAGGGGAGATAATTTTCAGCCGTCCAAGGAGAGGTAATTTCTAGCCGTCCAAGGGGAGATAATTTCCAGCCGTCCAAGGGGAGGTAATTTCCAGCCGTCCAAGGGGAGATAAATTAAAAAAAAAATCAGGCGGAGATAATTTGTAAAAAAAATCAAGGGGAGATAATTTGCAGCCGTCCAATGGGAGATAATTTTCAGTCGTCCAAGGAGAGGTAATTTCTAGCCGTCAAAGGGGAGATAATTTCCAGCCGTCCAAGGGGAGATAATTTCCAGCCGTCCAAGGGGAGATAATTTTTTTTTAAAAATCAGGCGGAGATAATTTGTAAAAAAAATCAGGGGGAGATAATTTGTAAACAAAATCAGGGGGAGATAATTTGTAAAAAAAAATCAGGGGGAGATAATTTGTAAAAAAAATTAGGCGTAGATAATTTGTAAAAAAAAATCAGGGGGAGATAATTTGTAAAAAAAAATCAGGGGGAGATAATTTGTTTAAAAAATCAAGGGGAGATAATTTGCAGCCGTCCAAGGGGAGATAATTTTCAGCCGTCCAAGGAAAGGTAATTTCTAGCCGTTCAAGGGGAGATAATTTCCAGCCGTCCAAGGGGAGATAATTTCCAGCCGTCCAAGGGGAGATAATTTTTTTTTTAAAATCAGGCGGAGATAATTTGTAAAAAAAAATCAGGGGGAGATAATTCGTAAAAAAAAATCAGGGGGAGATAATTTGTAAAAAAAAATCAGGGGGAGATAATTTGTAAAAAAAATCAAGGGGAGATAATTTCCAGCCGTCCAAGGGAAGATAATTTCCAGCCCTCCAAGGGGCTATAATTTCCAGCGTCCAAGGGGAGATAATTTCCAGCCAGCGAAGGGGAGATAATTTTTTAAAAAAAATCATTGGGAGATTTGTAAAAAAAATCAGGGGGAGATAATTTGTAAAAAAAATCAAGGGGAGATAATTTCCAGCCGTCCAAGGGGAGGTAATATCTAGCCGTCCAAGGGTAGATAATTTCCAGCCGTCCAACGGGAGATAATTTCCAGCCGTCCAAGGGTAGATAATATCCAGCCGCCCAAGGACATATTTTCCAGCCGTCCAAGGAGAGGTAATTTCTAGCCGTCCAAGGGGAGATAATTTCCAGCCGTCCAAGGGTAGATAATATCCAGCCGTCCAAGGACATATTTTCCAGCCGTCCAAGGAGAGGTAATTTCTAGCCGTCCAAGGGGAGATAAATTCCAGCCTCCAAGGGGAGATAATTTCCAGCCAGCCAAGGGTAGATAATTTGTAAAAAAATCAGGGGGAGATAATTTGTAAAAAAAATCAGGGGGAGATAATTTGTAAAAAAAAATCAGGGGGAGATAATTTGTAAAAAAAAATCAGGGGGAGATAATTTGCAAAAAAAATCAGGGGGAGATAATTTGTAAAAAAAAATCAGGGGTAGATAATTTGTAAAAAAAAATCAGGGGGAGATAATTTGTAAAAAAAAATCAGGGGGAGATAATTTGTAAAAAAAATCAAGGGGAGATTATTTCCAGCCGTCCAAGGAGAGATAATTTAAAAAAAAATCAGGCGGAGATAATTTGTAAAAAAAAATCAGGGGGAGATAATTTGTAAAAAAAAATCAGGGGGAGATAATTTGTAAAAAAAAATCAGGGGGAGATAATTTGTAAAAAAAATCAGGAGGAGATAATTTGTAAAAAAAATCAAGGGGAGATAATTTCCAGCCGTCCAAGGAGAGATAATTTTTAAAAAAATCAGGCGGAGATAATTTGTAAAAAAAAATCAGGGGGAGATAATTTGTAAAAAAAAATCAGGGGGAGATAATTTGTAAAAAAAATCAAGGGGAGATAATTTCCAGCCGTCCAAGGGGAGATAATTTTCAGCCGTCCAAGGGGAGATAATTTCCCGCCAGCCAAGGGAAGATAATATTCAAAAAAATCAGGCGGAGATAATTTGTAAAAAAAATCAGGGGGAGATAATTTGTAAAAAAATCAGGGGGAGATAATTTGTAAAAAAAAAAATCAGGGGGAGATAATTTTTAAAAAAAATCAGGGGGAGATAATTTGTAAAAAAAAATCAGGGGTAGATAATTTGTAAAAAAAAATCAGGGGGAGATAATTTGTAAAAAAAATCAGGGGGAGATAATTTGTAAAAAAAATGAAAGGGGAGATAATATCCAGCCGTCCAAGGGGAGATAATTTCCAGCCGTCCAAGGGGAGATAATTTCCAGCCGTCCAAGGGGAGATAATTTCCATCCTTCCAAGGGGATATAATTTCCAGCCGTCCAAGGGGAGATAATTTCCATCCTTCCAAGGGGATATAATTTCCAGCCGTCCAAGGGGAGATAATTTTCAGCCGTCCAAGGAGAGGTAATTTCTAGCCGTCCAAGGAGAGATAATTTCCAGCCGTCCAAGGGGAGATAATTTCCAGCCGTCCAAGGGGAGATAATTTCCAGCCGTCCAAGGAGACATATTTTCCAGCCGTCCAAGGAGAGGTAATTCCTAGCCGTCCAAGGGGAGATAAATTCCAGCCTCCAAGGGGAGATAATTTCCAGCCAGCCAAGGGGAGATAATTTGTAAAAAAAATCAGGGGGAGATAATTTGTAAAAAAAATCAGGGGGAGATAATTTGTAAAAAAAAATCAGGGGGAGATAATTTGTAAAAAATAATCAGGGGGAGATAATTTGTAAAAAAAATCAAGGGGAGATAATTTCCAGCCGTCCAAGGGGAGATAATTTTCAGCCGTCCAAGGGGAGATAATTTCCCGCCAGCCAAGGGAAGATAATATTTAAAAAAATTAGGCGGAGATAATTTGTAAAAAAAATCAGGGGGAGATAATTTGTAAAAAAATCAGGGGGAGATAATTTGTAAAAAAAATCAGGGGGAGATAATTTGTAAAAAAAATCAGGGGGAGATAATTTGTAAAAAAAAATCAGGGGGAGATAATTTGTAAAAAAAATCAAGGGGAGATAATTTCCAGCCGTCCAAGGGAAGATAATTTCCAGCCCTCCAAGGGGCTATAATTTCCAGCGTCCAAGGGGAGATAATTTCCAGCCAGCGAAGGGGAGATAATTTTTTTTAAAAAATCATTGGGAGATTTGTAAAAAAAATCAGGGGGAGATAATTTGTAAAAAAAATCAAGGGGAGATAATTTCCAGCCGTCCAAGGGGAGGTAATATCTAGCCGTCCAAGGGGAGATAATTTCCAGCCGTCCAAGGGGAGATAATTTCCAGCCGTCCAAGGGTAGATAATATCCAGCCGTCCAAGGACATATTTTCCAGCCGTCCAAGGAGAGGTAATTTCTAGCCGTCCAAGGGGAGATAAATTCCAGCCTCCAAGGTGAGATAATTTCCAGCCAGCCAAGGGGAGATAATTTGTAAAAAAATCAGGGGGAGATAATTTGTAAAAAAAATCAGGGGGAGATAATTTGTAAAAAAAAATCAGGGGGAGATAATTTGTAAAAAAAATCAGGGGGAGATAATTTGTAAAAAAAAATCAGGGGGAGATAATTTGTAAAAAAAATCAAGGGGAGATAATTTCCAGCCGTCCAAGGGGAGATAATTTCCCGCCAGCCAAGGGAAGATAATATTTAAAAAAATCAGGCGGAGATAATTTGTAAAAAAAATCAGGGGGAGATAATTTGTAAAAAAATCAGGGGGAGATAATTTGTAAAAAAAAAATCAGGGGGAGATAATTTGTAAAAAAAATCAGGGGGAGATAATTTGTAAAAAAAAATCAGGGGTAGATAAATTGTAAAAAAAAATCAGGGGGAGATAATTTGTAAAAAAAATCAGGGGGAGATAATTTGTAAAAAAAATGAAAGGGGAGATAATATCCAGCCGTCCAAGGGGAGATAATTTCCAGCCGTCCAAGGGGAGATAATTTCCAGCCGTCCAAGGGGAGATAATTTCCATCCTTCCAAGGGGATATAATTTCCAGCCGTCCAAGGGGAGATAATTTCCCGCCAGCCAAGGGAAGATAATTTTTAAAAAAATCAGGCGGAGATTGTAAAAAAAATCAGGGGGGAGATAATTTGTAAAAAAATCAGGGGGAGATAATTTGTAAAAAATAATCAGGGGGAGATAATTTGTAAAAAAAAATCAAGGGGAGATAATTTCCAGCCGTCCAAGGGGAGATAATTTCCCGCCAGCCAAGGGAAGATAATATTTAAAAAAATTAGGCGGAGATAATTTGTAAAAAAAATCAGGGGGAGATAATTTGTAAAAAAATCAGGGGGAGATAATTTGTAAAAAAAATCAGGGGGAGATAATTTGTAAAAAAAATCATGGGGAGATAATTTGTAAAAAAAAATCAGGGGTAGATAATTTGTAAAAAAAAATCAGGGGGAGATAATTTGTAAAAAAAAATCAGGGGGAGATAATTTGTAAAAAAAATTAAGGGGAGATAATTTCCAGCCGTCCAAGGGGAGATAATTTTCAGCTGTCCAAGGAGAGGTAATTTCTAGCCGTCCAAGGGGAGATAATTTCCAGCCGTCCAAGGGGAGGTAATTTCCAGCCGTCCAAGGGGAGATAATTTTAAAAAAAAAATCAGGCGGAGATAATTTGTAAAAAAAATCAAGGGGAGATAATTTGCAGCCGTCCAAGGGGAGATAATTTTCAGTCGTCCAAGGAGAGGTAATTTCTAGCCGTCCAAGGGGAGATAATTGCCAGCCGTCCAAGGGGAGATAATTTCCAGCCGTCCAAGGGGAGATAATTTTTTTTAAAAAATCAGGCGGAGATAATTTGTAAAAAAAATCAGGGGGAGATAATTTGTAAAAAAAATCAGGGGGAGATAATTTGTAAAAAAAAATCAGGGGTAGATAATTTGTAAAAAAAAATCAGGGGGAGATAATTTGTAAAAAAAATCAAGGGGAGATAATTTCCAGCCGTCCAAGGGAAGATAATTTCCAGCCCTCCAAGGGGCTATAATTTCCAGCGTCCAAGGGGAGATAATTTCCAGCCAGCGAAGGGGAGATAATTTTTTAAAAAAAATCATTGGGAGATTTGTAAAAAAAATCAGGGGGAGATAATTTGTAAAAAAAATCAAGGGGAGATAATTTCCAGCCGTCCAAGGGGAGGTAATATCTAGCCGTCCAAGGGTAGATAATTTCCAGCCGTCCAACGGGAGATAATTTCCAGCCGTCCAAGGGTAGATAATATCCAGCCGCCCAAGGACATATTTTCCAGCCGTCCAAGGAGAGGTAATTTCTAGCCGTCCAAGGGGAGATAATTTCCAGCCGTCCAAGGGTAGATAATATCCAGCCGTCCAAGGACATATTTTCCAGCCGTCCAAGGAGAGGTAATTTCTAGCCGTCCAAGGGGAGATAAATTCCAGCCTCCAAGGGGAGATAATTTCCAGCCAGCCAAGGGGAGATAATTTGTAAAAAAATCAGGGGGAGATAATTTGTAAAAAAAATCAGGGGGAGATAATTTGTAAAAAAAAATCAGGGGGAGATAATTTGTAAAAAAAAATCAGGGGGAGATAATTTGCAAAAAAAATCAGGGGGAGATAATTTGTAAAAAAAAATCAGGGGTAGATAATTTGTAAAAAAAAATCAGGGGGAGATAATTTGTAAAAAAAAATCAGGGGGAGATAATTTGTAAAAAAAATCAAGGGGAGATAATTTCCAGCCGTCCAAGGAGAGATAATTTTAAAAAAAATCAGGCGGAGATAATTTGTAAAAAAAAATCAGGGGGAGATAATTTGTAAAAAAAAATCAGGGGGAGATAATTTGTAAAAAAAAATCAGGGGGAGATAATTTGTAAAAAAAATCAGGAGGAGATAATTTGTAAAAAAAATCAAGGGGAGATAATTTCCAGCCGTCCAAGGAGAGATAATTTAAAAAAAAATCAGGCGGAGATAATTTGTAAAAAAAAAATCAGGGGGAGATAATTTGTAAAAAAAAATCAGGGGGAGATAATTTGTAAAAAAAATCAAGGGGAGATAATTTCCAGCCGTCCAAGGGGAGATAATTTTCAGCCGTCCAAGGGGAGATAATTTCCCGCCAGCCAAGGGAAGATAATATTCAAAAAAATCAGACGGAGATAATTTGTAAAAAAAATCAGGGGGAGATAATTTGTAAAAAAATCAGGGGGAGATAATTTGTAAAAAAAAAAATCAGGGGGAGATAATTTTTAAAAAAAATCAGGGGGAGATAATTTGTAAAAAAAAATCAGGGGTAGATAATTTGTAAAAAAAAATCAGGGGGAGATAATTTGTAAAAAAAAATCAGGGGGAGATAACTTGTAAAAAAAATGAAAGGGGAGATAATATCCAGCCGTCCAAGGGGAGATAATTTCCAGCCGTCCAAGGGGAGATAATTTCCAGCCGTCCAAGGGGAGATAATTTCCATCCTTCCAAGGGGATATAATTTCCAGCCGTCCAAGGGGAGATAATTTCCATCCTTCCAAGGGGATATAATTTCCAGCCGTCCAAGGGGAGATAATTTTCAGCCGTCCAAGGAGAGGTAATTTCTAGCCGTCCAAGGAGAGATAATTTCCAGCCGTCCAAGGGGAGATAATTTCCAGCCGTCCAAGGGGAGATAATTTCCAGCCGTCCAAGGAGACATATTTTCCAGCCGTCCAAGGAGAGGTAATTCCTAGCCGTCCAAGGGGAGATAAATTCCAGCCTCCAAGGGGAGATAATTTCCAGCCAGCCAAGGGGAGATAATTTGTAAAAAAAATCAGGGGGAGATAATTTGTAAAAAAAATCAGGGGGAGATAATTTGTAAAAAAAAATCAGGGGTAGATAATTTGTAAAAAATAATCAGGGGGAGATAATTTGTAAAAAAAATCAAGGGGAGATAATTTCCAGCCGTCCAAGGGGAGATAATTTTCAGCCGTCCAAGGGGAGATAATTTCCCGCCAGCCAAGGGAAGATAATATTTAAAAAAATTAGGCGGAGATAATTTGTAAAAAAAATCAGGGGGAGATAATTTGTAAAAAAATCAGGGGGAGATAATTTGTAAAAAAAATCAGGGGGAGATAATTTGTAAAAAAAATCAGGGGGAGATAATTTGTAAAAAAAAATCAGGGGGAGATAATTTGTAAAAAAAATCAAGGGGAGATAATTTCCAGCCGTCCAAGGGAAGATAATTTCCAGCCCTCCAAGGGGCTATAATTTCCAGCGTCCAAGGGGAGATAATTTCCAGCCAGCGAAGGGGAGATAATTTTTTTTAAAAAATCATTGAGAGATTTGTAAAAAAAATCAGGGGGAGATAATTTGTAAAAAAAATCAAGGGGAGATAATTTCCAGCCGTCCAAGGGGAGGTAATATCTAGCCGTCCAAGGGGAGATAATTTCCAGCCGTCCAAGGGGAGATAATTTCCAGCCGTCCAAGGGTAGATAATATCCAGCCGTCCAAGGACATATTTTCCAGCCGTCCAAGGAGAGGTAATTTCTAGCCGTCCAAGGGGAGATAAATTCCAGCCTCCAAGGTGAGATAATTTCCAGCCAGCCAAGGGGAGGTAATTTGTAAAAAAATCAGGGGGAGATAATTTGTAAAAAAAATCAGGGGGAGATAATTTGTAAAAAAAAATCAGGGGGAGATAATTTGTAAAAAAAATCAGGGGGAGATAATTTGTAAAAAAAAATCAGGGGGAGATAATTTGTAAAAAAAATCAAGGGGAGATAATTTCCAGCCGTCCAAGGGGAGATAATTTCCCGCCAGCCAAGGGAAGATAATATTTAAAAAAATCAGGCGGAGATAATTTGTAAAAAAAATCAGGGGGAGATAATTTGTAAAAAAATCAGGGGGAGATAATTTGTAAAAAAAAAATCAGGGGGAGATAATTTGTAAAAAAAATCAGGGGGAGATAATTTGTAAAAAAAAATCAGGGGTAGATAAATTGTAAAAAAAAATCAGGGGGAGATAATTTGTAAAAAAAATCAGGGGGAGATAATTTGTAAAAAAAATGAAAGGGGAGATAATATCCAGCCGTCCAAGGGGAGATAATTTCCAGCCGTCCAAGGGGAGATAATTTCCAGCCGTCCAAGGGGAGATAATTTCCATCCTTCCAAGGGGATATAATTTCCAGCCGTCCAAGGGGAGATAATTTCCCGCCAGCCAAGGGAAGATAATTTTTAAAAAAATCAGGCGGAGATTGTAAAAAAAATCAGGGGGGAGATAATTTGTAAAAAAATCAGGGGGAGATAATTTGTAAAAAAAAATCAGGGGGAGATAATTTGTAAAAAATAATCAGGGGGAGATAATTTGTAAAAAAAAATCAAGGGGAGATAATTTCCAGCCGTCCAAGGGGAGGTAATATCTAGCCGTCCAAGGGGAGATAATTTCCAGCCGTCCAACGGGAGATAATTTCCAGCCGTCCATGGGTAGATAATATCCAGCCGCCCAAGGACATATTTTCCAGCCCTCCAAGGAGAGGTAATTTCTAGCCGTCCAAGGGGAGATAATTACAGCCGTCCAAGGGTAGATAATATCCAGCCGTCCAAGGACATATTTTCCAGCCGTCCAAGGAGAGGTAATTTCTAGCCGTCCAAGGGGAGATAAATTCCAGCCTCCAAGGGGAGATAATTTCCAGCCAGCCAAGGGGAGATAATTTGTAAAAAAAATCAGGGGGAGATAATTTGTAAAAAAAAATCAGGGGGAGATAATTTGTAAAAAAAAATCAGGGGGAGATAATTTGCAAAAAAAATCAGGGGGAGATAATTTGTAAAAAAAAATCAGGGGTAGATAATTTGTAAAAAAAAATCAGGGGGAGATAATTTGTAAAAAAAAATCAGGGGGAGATAATTTGTAAAAAAAATCAAGGGGAGATAATTTCCAGCCGTCCAAGGAGAGATAATTTTAAAAAAAATCAGGCGGAGATAATTTGTAAAAAAAAATCAGGGGGAGATAATTTGTAAAAAAAAATCAGGGGGAGATAATTTGTAAAAAAAAATCAGGGGGAGATAATTTGTAAAAAAAATCAGGAGGAGATAATTTGTAAAAAAAATCAAGGGGAGATAATTTCCAGCCGTCCAAGGAGAGATAATTTAAAAAAAAATCAGGCGGAGATAATTTGTAAAAAAAAATCAGGGGGAGATAATTTGTAAAAAAAAATCAGGGGGAGATAATTTGTAAAAAAAATCAAGGGGAGATAATTTCCAGCCGTCCAAGGGGAGATAATTTTCAGCCGTCCAAGGGGAGATAATTTCCCGCCAGCCAAGGGAAGATAATATTCAAAAAAATCAGACGGAGATAATTTGTAAAAAAAATCAGGGGGAGATAATTTGTAAAAAAATCAGGGGGAGATAATTTGTAAAAAAAAAAATCAGGGGGAGATAATTTTTAAAAAAAATCAGGGGGAGATAATTTGTAAAAAAAAATCAGGGGTAGATAATTTGTAAAAAAAAATCAGGGGGAGATAATTTGTAAAAAAAAATCAGGGGGAGATAACTTGTAAAAAAAATGAAAGGGGAGATAATATCCAGCCGTCCAAGGGGAGATAATTTCCAGCCGTCCAAGGGGAGATAATTTCCAGCCGTCCAAGGGGAGATAATTTCCATCCTTCCAAGGGGATATAATTTCCAGCCGTCCAAGGGGAGATAATTTCCATCCTTCCAAGGGGATATAATTTCCAGCCGTCCAAGGGGAGATAATTTTCAGCCGTCCAAGGAGAGGTAATTTCTAGCCGTCCAAGGAGAGATAATTTCCAGCCGTCCAAGGGGAGATAATTTCCAGCCGTCCAAGGGGAGATAATTTCCAGCCGTCCAAGGAGACATATTTTCCAGCCGTCCAAGGAGAGGTAATTCCTAGCCGTCCAAGGGGAGATAAATTCCAGCCTCCAAGGGGAGATAATTTCCAGCCAGCCAAGGGGAGATAATTTGTAAAAAAAATCAGGGGGAGATAATTTGTAAAAAAAATCAGGGGGAGATAATTTGTAAAAAAAAATCAGGGGTAGATAATTTGTAAAAAATAATCAGGGGGAGATAATTTGTAAAAAAAATCAAGGGGAGATAATTTCCAGCCGTCCAAGGGGAGATAATTTTCAGCCGTCCAAGGGGAGATAATTTCCCGCCAGCCAAGGGAAGATAATATTTAAAAAAATTAGGCGGAGATAATTTGTAAAAAAAATCAGGGGGAGATAATTTGTAAAAAAATCAGGGGGAGATAATTTGTAAAAAAAATCAGGGGGAGATAATTTGTAAAAAAAATCAGGGGGAGATAATTTGTAAAAAAAAATCAGGGGGAGATAATTTGTAAAAAAAATCAAGGGGAGATAATTTCCAGCCGTCCAAGGGAAGATAATTTCCAGCCCTCCAAGGGGCTATAATTTCCAGCGTCCAAGGGGAGATAATTTCCAGCCAGCGAAGGGGAGATAATTTTTTTTAAAAAATCATTGAGAGATTTGTAAAAAAAATCAGGGGGAGATAATTTGTAAAAAAAATCAAGGGGAGATAATTTCCAGCCGTCCAAGGGGAGGTAATATCTAGCCGTCCAAGGGGAGATAATTTCCAGCCGTCCAAGGGGAGATAATTTCCAGCCGTCCAAGGGTAGATAATATCCAGCCGTCCAAGGACATATTTTCCAGCCGTCCAAGGAGAGGTAATTTCTAGCCGTCCAAGGGGAGATAAATTCCAGCCTCCAAGGTGAGATAATTTCCAGCCAGCCAAGGGGAGATAATTTGTAAAAAAATCAGGGGGAGATAATTTGTAAAAAAATCAGGGGGAGATAATTTGTAAAAAAAAATCAGGGGGAGATAATTTGTAAAAAAAATCAGGGGGAGATAATTTGTAAAAAAAAATCAGGGGGAGATAATTTGTAAAAAAAATCAAGGGGAGATAATTTCCAGCCGTCCAAGGGGAGATAATTTCCCGCCAGCCAAGGGAAGATAATATTTAAAAAAATCAGGCGGAGATAATTTGTAAAAAAAATCAGGGGGAGATAATTTGTAAAAAAATCAGGGGGAGATAATTTGTAAAAAAAAAATCAGGGGGAGATAATTTGTAAAAAAAATCAGGGGGAGATAATTTGTAAAAAAAAATCAGGGGTAGATAAATTGTAAAAAAAAATCAGGGGGAGATAATTTGTAAAAAAAATCAGGGGGAGATAATTTGTAAAAAAAATGAAAGGGGAGATAATATCCAGCCGTCCAAGGGGAGATAATTTCCAGCCGTCCAAGGGGAGATAATTTCCAGCCGTCCAAGGGGAGATAATTTCCATCCTTCCAAGGGGATATAATTTCCAGCCGTCCAAGGGGAGATAATTTCCCGCCAGCCAAGGGAAGATAATTTTTAAAAAAATCAGGCGGAGATTGTAAAAAAAATCAGGGGGGAGATAATTTGTAAAAAAATCAGGGGGAGATAATTTGTAAAAAAAAATCAGGGGGAGATAATTTGTAAAAAATAATCAGGGGGAGATAATTTGTAAAAAAAAATCAAGGGGAGATAATTTCCAGCCGTCCAAGGGGAGGTAATATCTAGCCGTCCAAGGGGAGATAATTTCCAGCCGTCCAACGGGAGATAATTTCCAGCCGTCCATGGGTAGATAATATCCAGCCGCCCAAGGACATATTTTCCAGCCCTCCAAGGAGAGGTAATTTCTAGCCGTCCAAGGGGAGATAATTACAGCCGTCCAAGGGTAGATAATATCCAGCCGTCCAAGGACATATTTTCCAGCCGTCCAAGGAGAGGTAATTTCTAGCCGTCCAAGGGGAGATAAATTCCAGCCTCCAAGGGGAGATAATTTCCAGCCAGCCAAGGGGAGATAATTTGTAAAAAAATCAGGGGGAGATAATTTGTAAAAAAAATCAGGGGGAGATAATTTGTAAAAAAAAATCAGGGGGAGATAATTTGTAAAAAAAAATCAGGGGGAGATAATTTGCAAAAAAAATCAGGGGGAGATAATTTGTAAAAAAAAATCAGGGGTAGATAATTTGTAAAAAAAAATCAGGGGGAGATAATTTGTAAAAAAAAATCAGGGGGAGATAATTTGTAAAAAAAATCAAGGGGAGATAATTTCCAGCCGTCCAAGGGAAGATAATTTCCAGCCCTCCAAGGGGCTATAATTTCCAGCGTCCAAGGGGAGATAATTTCCAGCCAGCGAAGGGGAGATAATTTTTTTTTAAAAATCATTGGGAGATTTGTAAAAAAAATCAGGGGGAGATAATTTGTAAAAAAAATCAAGGGGAGATAATTTCCAGCCGTCCAAGGGGAGGTAATATCTAGCCGTCTAAGGGGAGATAATTTCCAGCCGTCCAACGGGAGATAATTTCCAGCCGTCCATGGGTAGATAATATCCAGCCGCCCAAGGACATATTTTCCAGCCGTCCAAGGAGAGGTAATTTCTAGCCGTCCAAGGGGAGATAATTTCCAGCCGTCCAAGGGTAGATAATATCCAGCCGTCCAAGGACATATTTTCCAGCCGTCCAAGGAGAGGTAATTTCTAGCCGTCCAAGGGGAGATAAATTCCAGCCTCCAAGGGGAGATAATTTCCAGCCAGCCAAGGGGAGATAATTTGTAAAAAAATCAGGGGGAGATAATTTGTAAAAAAAATCAGGGGGAGATAATTTGTAAAAAAAAATCAGGGGGAGATAATTTGTAAAAAAAAATCAGGGGGAGAAAATTTGCAAAAAAAATCAGGGGGAGATAATTTGTAAAAAAAAATCAGGGGTAGATAATTTGTAAAAAAAAATCAGGGGGAGATAATTTGTAAAAAAAAATCAGGGGGAGATAATTTGTAAAAAAAATCAAGGGGAGATAATTTCCAGCCGTCCAAGGAGAGATAATTTAAAAAAAAATCAGGCGGAGATAATTTGTAAAAAAAAATCAGGGGGAGATAATTTGTAAAAAAAATCAGGGGGAGATAATTTGTAAAAAAAAATCAGGGGTAGATAATTTGTAAAAAAAAATCAGGGGGAGATAATTTGTAAAAAAAAATCAGGGGGAGATAATTTGTAAAAAAAATCAAGGGGAGATAATTTCCAGCCGTCCAAGGAGAGATAATTTAAAAAAAAATCAGGGGGAGATAATTTGTAAAAAAAATCAAGGGGAGATAATTTCCAGCCGTCCAAGGGGAGATAATTTTCAGCCGTCCAAGGGGAGATAATTTCCCGCCAGCCAAGGGAAGATAATATTCAAAAAAATCAGGCGGAGATAATTTGTAAAAAAAATCAGGGGGAGATAATTTGTAAAAAAATCAGGGGGAGATAATTTGTAAAAAAAAAAATCAGGGGGAGATAATTTGTAAAAAAAATCAGGGGGAGATAATTTGTAAAAAAAAATCAGGGGTAGATAATTTGTAAAAAAAAATCAGGGGGAGATAATTTGTAAAAAAAAATCAGGGGGAGATAATTTGTAAAAAAAATGAAAGGGGAGATAATATCCAGCCGTCCAAGGGGAGATAATTTCCAGCCGTCCAAGGGGAGATAATTTCCAGCCGTCCAAGGGGAGATAATTTCCATCCTTCCAAGGGGATATAATTTCCAGCCGTCCAAGGGGAGATAATTTCCCGCCAGCCAAGGGAAGATAATTTTTAAAAAAATCAGGCGGAGATTGTAAAAAAAATCAGGGGGGAGATAATTTGTAAAAAAATCAGGGGGAGATAATTTGTAAAAAAAAATCAGGGGGAGATAATTTGTAAAAAATAATCAGGGGGAGATAATTTGTAAAAAAAAATCAAGGGGAGATAATTTCCAGCCGTCCAAGGGGAGGTAATATCTAGCCGTCCAAGGGGAGATAATTTCCAGCCGTCCAACGGGAGATAATTTCCAGCCGTCCATGGGTAGATAATATCCAGCCGCCCAAGGACATATTTTCCAGCCGTCCAAGGAGAGGTAATTTCTAGCCGTCCAAGGGGAGATAATTACAGCCGTCCAAGGGTAGATAATATCCAGCCGTCCAAGGACATATTTTCCAGCCGTCCAAGGAGAGGTAATTTCTAGCCGTCCAAGGGGAGATAAATTCCAGCCTCCAAGGGGAGATAATTTCCAGCCAGCCAAGGGGAGATAATTTGTAAAAAAATCAGGGGGAGATAATTTGTAAAAAAAATCAGGGGCAGATAATTTGTAAAAAAAAATCAGGGGGAGACAATTTGTAAAAAAAAATCAGGGGGAGATAATTTGCAAAAAAAATCAGGGGGAGATAATTTGTAAAAAAAAATCAGGGGTAGATAATTTGTAAAAAAAAATCAGGGGGAGATAATTTGTAAAAAAAAATCAGGGGGAGATAATTTGTAAAAAAAATCAAGGGGAGATAATTTCCAGCCGTCCAAGGGAAGATAATTTCCAGCCCTCCAAGGGGCTATAATTTCCAGCGTCCAAGGGGAGATAATTTCCAGCCAGCGAAGGGGAGATAATTTTTTTTTAAAAATCATTGGGAGATTTGTAAAAAAAATCAGGGGGAGATAATTTGTAAAAAAAATCAAGGGGAGATAATTTCCAGCCGTCCAAGGGGAGGTAATATCTAGCCGTCTAAGGGGAGATAATTTCCAGCCGTCCAACGGGAGATAATTTCCAGCCGTCCATGGGTAGATAATATCCAGCCGCCCAAGGACATATTTTCCAGCCGTCCAAGGAGAGGTAATTTCTAGCCGTCCAAGGGGAGATAATTTCCAGCCGTCCAAGGGTAGATAATATCCAGCCGTCCAAGGACATATTTTCCAGCCGTCCAAGGAGAGGTAATTTCTAGCCGTCCAAGGGGAGATAAATTCCAGCCTCCAAGGGGAGATAATTTCCAGCCAGCCAAGGGGAGATAATTTGTAAAAAAATCAGGGGGAGATAATTTGTAAAAAAAATCAGGGGGAGATAATTTGTAAAAAAAAATCAGGGGGAGATAATTTGTAAAAAAAAATCAGGGGGAGAAAATTTGCAAAAAAAATCAGGGGGAGATAATTTGTAAAAAAAAATCAGGGGTAGATAATTTGTAAAAAAAAATCAGGGGGAGATAATTTGTAAAAAAAAATCAGGGGGAGATAATTTGTAAAAAAAATCAAGGGGAGATAATTTCCAGCCGTCCAAGGAGAGATAATTTAAAAAAAAATCAGGCGGAGATAATTTGTAAAAAAAAATCAGGGGGAGATAATTTGTAAAAAAAATCAGGGGGAGATAATTTGTAAAAAAAAATCAGGGGTAGATAATTTGTAAAAAAAAATCAGGGGGAGATAATTTGTAAAAAAAAATCAGGGGGAGATAATTTGTAAAAAAAATCAAGGGGAGATAATTTCCAGCCGTCCAAGGAGAGATAATTTAAAAAAAAATCAGGGGGAGATAATTTGTAAAAAAAATCAAGGGGAGATAATTTCCAGCCGTCCAAGGGGAGATAATTTTCAGCCGTCCAAGGGGAGATAATTTCCCGCCAGCCAAGGGAAGATAATATTCAAAAAAATCAGGCGGAGATAATTTGTAAAAAAAATCAGGGGGAGATAATTTGTAAAAAAATCAGGGGGAGATAATTTGTAAAAAAAAAAATCAGGGGGAGATAATTTGTAAAAAAAATCAGGGGGAGATAATTTGTAAAAAAAAATCAGGGGTAGATAATTTGTAAAAAAAAATCAGGGGGAGATAATTTGTAAAAAAAAATCAGGGGGAGATAATTTGTAAAAAAAATGAAAGGGGAGATAATATCCAGCCGTCCAAGGGGAGATAATTTCCAGCCGTCCAAGGGGAGATAATTTCCAGCCGTCCAAGGGGAGATAATTTCCATCCTTCCAAGGGGATATAATTTCCAGCCGTCCAAGGGGAGATAATTTCCATCCTTCCAAGGGGATATAATTTCCAGCCGTCCAAGGGGAGATAATTTTCAGCCGTCCAAGGAGAGGTAATTTCTAGCCGTCCAAGGAGAGATAATTTCCAGCCGTCCAAGGGGAGATAATTTCCAGCCGTCCAAGGGGAGATAATTTCCAGCCGTCCAAGGAGACATATTTTCCAGCCGTCCAAGGAGAGGTAATTCCTAGCCGTCCAAGGGGAGATAAATTCCAGCCTCCAAGGGGAGATAATTTCCAGCCAGCCAAGGGGAGATAATTTGTAAAAAAAATCAGGGGGAGATAATTTGTAAAGAAATCAGGGGGAGATAATTTGTAAAAAAAATCAGGGGGAGATAATTTGTAAAAAAAATCAGGGGGAGATAATTTGTAAAAAAAAATCAGGGGGAGATAATTTGTAAAAAAAGTCAAGGGGAGATAATTTCCAGCCGTCCAAGGGAAGATAATTTCCAGCCCTCCAAGGGGCTATAATTTCCAGCGTCCAAGGGGAGATAATTTCCAGCCAGCGAAGGGGAGATAATTTTTTTTAAAAAATCATTGGGAGATTTGTAAAAAAATCAGGGGGAGATAATTTGTAAAAAAAATCAAGGGGAGATAATTTCCAGCCGTCCAAGGGGAGGTAATATCTAGCCGTCCAAGGGGTGATAATTTCCAGCCGTCCAAGGGGAGATAATTTCCAGCCGTCCAAGGGTAGATAATATCCAGCCGTCCAAGGACATATTTTCCAGCCGTCCAAGGAGAGGTAATTTCTAGCCGTCCAAGGGGAGATAAATTCCAGCCTCCAAGGTGAGATAATTTCCAGCCAGCCAAGGGGAGATAATTTGTAAAAAAATCAGGGGGAGATAATTTGTAAAAAAAATCAGGGGGAGATAATTTGTAAAAAAAAATCAGGGGGAGATAATTTGTAAAAAAAATCAAGGGGAGATAATTTCCAGCCGTCCAAGGGGAGATAATTTTCAGCCGTCCAAGGGGAGATAATTTCCCGCCAGCCAAGGGAAGATAATATTTAAAAAAATCAGGCGGAGATAATTTGTAAAAAAAATCAGGGGGAGATAATTTGTAAAAAAATCAGGGGGAGATAATTTGTAAAAAAAAAATCAGGGGGAGATAATTTGTAAAAAAAATCAGGGGGAGATAATTTGTAAAAAAAAATCAGGGGTAGATGAATTGTAAAAAAAAATCAGGGGGAGATAATTTGTAAAAAAAATCAGGGGGAGATAATTTGTAAAAAAAATGAAAGGGGAGATAATATCCAGCCGTCCAAGGGGAGATAATTTCCAGCCGTCCAAGGGGAGATAATTTCCAGCCGTCCAAGGGGAGATAATTTCCATCCTTCCAAGGGGATATAATTTCCAGCCGTCCAAGGGGAGATAATTTCCCGCCAGCCAAGGGAAGATAATATTTAAAAAAATTAGGCGGAGATAATTTGTAAAAAAAATCAGGGGGAGATAATTTGTAAAAAATCAGGGGGAGATAATTTGTAAAAAAAATCAGGGGGAGATAATTTGTAAAAAAAATCATGGGGAGATAATTTGTAAAAAAAAATCAGGGGTAGATAATTTGTAAAAAAAAATCAGGGGGAGATAATTTGTAAAAAAAAATCAGGGGGAGATAATTTGTAAAAAAAATCAAGGGGAGATAATTTCCAGCCGTCCAAGGGGAGATAATTTTCAGCCGTCCAAGGAGAGGTAATTTCTAGCCGTCCAAGGGGAGATAATTTCCAGCCGTCCAAGGGGAGGTAATTTCCAGCCGTCCAAGGGGAGATAATTTTAAAAAAAAAATCAGGCGGAGATAATTTGTAAAAAAAATCAAGGGGAGATAATTTGCAGCCGTCCAAGGGGAGATAATTTTCAGTCGTCCAAGGAGAGGTAATTTCTAGCCGTCCAAGGGGAGATAATTGCCAGCCGTCCAAGGGGAGATAATTTCCAGCCGTCCAAGGGGAGATAATTTTTTTAAAAAAATCAGGCGGAGATAATTTGTAAAAAAAATCAGGGGGAGATAATTTGTAAACAAAATCAGGGGGAGATAATTTGTAAAAAAAAATCAGGGGTAGATAATTTGTAAAAAAAAATCAGGGGGAGATAATTTGTAAAAAAAAATCAGGGGGAGATAATTTGTAAAAAAAATCAAGGGGAGATAATTTCCAGCCGTCCAAGGGGAGATAATTTTCAGCCGTCCAAGGAGAGGTAATTTCTAGCCGTCCAAGGGGAGATAATTTCCAGCCGTCCAAGGGGAGGTAATTTCCAGCCGTCCAAGGGGAGATAATTTAAAAAAAAAAATCAGGCGGAGATAATTTGTAAAAAAAATCAAGGGGAGATAATTTGCAGCCGTCCAAGGGAAGATAATTTTCAGTCGTCCAAGGAGAGGTAATTTCTAGCCGTCCAAGGGGAGATAATTGCCAGCCGTCCAAGGGGAGATAATTTCCAGCCGTCCAAGGGGAGATAATTTTTTTTAAAAAATCAGGCGGAGATAATTTGTAAAAAAAATCATTGGGAGATAATTTGTAAACAAAATCAGGGGGAGATAATTTGTAAAAAAAAATCAGGGGGAGATAATTTGTAAAAAAAATCATGGAGAGATAATTTCCAGCCGTCCAAGGGGAGATAATTTCCAGCCTTCCAAGGAGACATATTTTCCAGCCGTCCAAGGCGAGGTAATTTCTAGCCGTCCAAGGGGAGATAAATTCCAGCCTCCAAGGGGAGATAATTTCCAGCCAGCCAAGTGGAGATAATTTGTAAAAAAATCAGGGGGAGATAATTTGTAAAAAATATCAGGGAGATAATTTGTAAAAAAAAATCAGGGGGAGATAATTTGTAAAAAAAATCAGGGGGAGATAATTTGTAAAAAAAAATCAGGGGGAGATAATTTGTAAAAAAAATCAAGGGGAGATAATTTCCAGCCGTCCAAGGGGAGATAATTTTCAGCCGTCCAAGGGGAGATAATTTCCCGCCAGCCAAGGGAAGATAATATTTAAAAAAATCAGGCGGAGATAATTTGTAAAAAAAATCAGGGGGAGATAATTTGTAAAAAAATCAGGGGGAGATAATTTGTAAAAAAAAAATCAGGGGGAGATAATTTGTAAAAAAAATCAGGGGGAGATAATTTGTAAAAAAAAATCAGGGGTAGATAATTTGTAAACAAATATCAGGGGGAGATAATTTGTAAAAAAAAATCAGGGGGAGATAATTTGTAAAAAAAATGAAAGGGGAGATAATATCCAGCCGTCCAAGGGGAGATAATTTCCAGCCGTCCAAGGGGATATAATTTCCAGCCGTCCAAGGGGAGATAATTTCCATCCTTCCAAGGGGATATAATTTCCAGCCGTCCAAGGGGAGATAATTTCCCGCCAGCCAAGGGAAGATAATTTTTAAAAAAATCAGGCGGAGATTGTAAAAAAAATCAGGGGGGAGATAATTTGTAAAAAAATCAGGGGGAGATAATTTGTAAAAAATAATCAGGGGGAGATAATTTGTAAAAAAATTCAAGGGGAGATAATTTCCAGCCGTCCAAGGGGAGATAATTTCCCGCCAGCCAAGGGAAGATAATATTTAAAAAAATCAGGCGGAGATTGTAAAAAAAATCAGGGGGGAGATAATTTGTAAAAAAATCAGGGGGAGATAATTTGTAAAAAAAATCAGGGGGAGATAATTTGTAAAAAAATCAGCGGGAGATAATTTGTAAAAAAAATCAGGGGGAGATAATTTGTAAAAAAAATCATGGGGAGATAATTTGTAAAAAGAAATCAGGGGTAGATAATTTGTAAAAAAAAATCAGGGGGAGATAATTTGTAAAAAAAAATCAGGGGGAGATAATTTGTAAAAAAAATCAAGGGGAGATAATATCCAGCCGTCCAAGGAGAGATAATTTTAAAAAAAAATGAGGCGGAGATAATTTGTAAAAAAAAAATCAGGGGGAGTTAATTTGTAAAAAAAAATGAGGGGGAGATAATTTGTAAAAAAAATCAAGGGGAGATAATTTCCAGCCGTCCAAGGGGAGATAATTTTCAGCCGTCCAAGGAGAGGTAATTTCTAGCCGTCCAAGGGGAGATAATTTCCAGCCGTCCAAGGGGAGGTAATTTCCAGCCGTCCAAGGGGAGATAATTTAAAAAAAAAAATCAGGCGGAGATAATTTGTAAAAAAAATCAAGGGGAGATAATTTGCAGCCGTCCAAGGGGAGATAATTTTCAGTCGTCCAAGGAGAGGTAATTTCTAGCCGTCCAAGGGGAGATAATTTCCAGCCGTCCAAGGGGAGATAATTTCCAGCCGTCCAAGGGGAGATAATTTTTTTTAAAAAATCAGGCGGAGATAATTTGTAAAAAAAATCAGGGGGAGATAATTTGTAAACAAAATCAGGGGGAGATAATTTGTAAAAAAAAATCAGGGGGAGATAATTTGTAAAAAAAATTAGGCGTAGATAATTTGTAAAAAAAAATCAGGGGGAGATAATTTGTAAAAAAAAATCAGGGGGAGATAATTTGTTTAAAAAATCAAGGGGAGATAATTTGCAGCCGTCCAAGGGGAGATAATTTTCAGCCGTCCAAGGAGAGGTAATTTCTAGCCGTTCAAGGGGAGATAATTTCCAGCCGTCCAAGGGGAGATAATTTCCAGCCGTCCAAGGGGAGATAATTTTTTTTTAAAAATCAGGCGGAGATAATTTGTAAAAAAAAATCAGGGGGAGATAATTCGTAAAAAAAAATCAGGGGGAGATAATTTGTAAAAAAAAATCAGGGGGAGATAATTTGTAAAAAAAATCAAGGCGAGATAATTTCCAGCCGTCCAAGGGGAGGTAATATCTAGCCGTCCAAGGGGAGATAATTTCCAGCCGTCCAAGGGGAGATAATTTCCAGCCGTCCAAGGGGAGATAATTTCCAGCCGTCCAAGGAGACATATTTTCCAGCCGTCCAAGGCGAGGTAATTTCTAGCCGTCCAAGGGGAGATAAATTCCAGCCTCCAAGGGGAGATAATTTCCAGCCAGCCAAGGGGAGATAATTTGTAAAAAAATCAGGGGGAGATAATTTGTAAAAAATATCAGGGAGATAATTTGTAAAAAAAAATCAGGGGGAGATAATTTGTAAAAAAAATCAGGGGGAGATAATTTGTAAAAAAAAATCAGGGGGAGATAATTTGTAAAAAAAATCAAGGGGAGATAATTTCCAGCCGTCCAAGGGGAGATAATTTTCAGCCGTCCAAAGAGAGGTAATTTCTAACCGTCCGAGGAGAGATAATTTCCAGCCGTCCAAGGGGAGATAATTTCCAGCCGTCCAAGGGGAGATAATTTCCAGCCGTCCAAGGAGACATATTTTCCAGCCGTCCAAGGAGAGGTAATTTCTAGCCGTCCAAGGGGAGATAAATTCCAGCCTCCAAGGGGAGATAATTTCCAGCCAGCCAAATGGAGATAATTTGTAAAAAAATCAGGGGGAGATAATTTGCAAAAAAAATCAGGGGGAGATAATTTGTAAAAAATAATCAGGGGGAGATAATTTCCAGCCGTCCAAGGGGAGATAATTTAAAAAAAAATCAGGCGGAGATAATTTGTAAAAAAAAATCAGGGGGAGATAATTTGTAAAAAAAAATCAGGGGGAGATAATTTGTAAAAAAAATCAAGGGGAGATAATTTCCAGCCGTCCAAGGGAAGATAATTTCCAGCCCTCCAAGGGGCTATAATTTCCAGTGTCCAAGGGGAGATAATTTCCAGCCAGCGAAGGGGAGATAATTTTTTTTAAAAAATCATTGGGAGATTTGTAAAAAAAATCAGGGGGAGATAATTTGTAAAAAAAATCAAGGGGAGATAATTTCCAGCCGTCCAAGGGGAGGTAATATCTAGCCGTCCAAGGGGAGATAATTTCCAGCCGTCCAAGGGGAGATAATTTCCAGCCGTCCCAGGGTAGATAATATCCAGCCGCCCAAGGACATATTTTCCAGCCGTCCAAGGAGAGGTAATTTCTAGCCGTCCAAGGGGAGATAAATTCCAGCCTCCAAGGGGAGATAATTTCCAGCCAGCCAAGGGGAGATAATTTGTAAAAAAATCAGGGGGAGATAATTTGTAAAAAAAATCAGGGGGAGATAATTTGTAAAAAAAAATCAGGGGGAGATAATTTGTAAAAAAAAATCAGGGGGAGATAATTTGCAAAAAAAATCAGGGGGAGATAATTTGTAAAAAAAAATCAGGGGTAGATAATTTGTAAAAAAAAATCAGGGGGAGATAATTTGTAAAAAAAAATCAGGGGGAGATAATTTGTAAAAAAAATCAAGGGGAGATAATTTCCAGCCGTCCAAGGAGAGATAATTTTAAAAAAAATCAGGCGGAGATAATTTGTAAAAAAAAATCAGGGGGAGATAATTTGTAAAAAAAATCAGGGGGAGATAATTTGTAAAAAAAAATCAGGGGTAGATAATTTGTAAAAAAAATCAGGGGGAGATAATTTGTAAAAAAAAATCAGGGGGAGATAATTTGTAAAAAAAATCAAGGGGAGATAATTTCCAGCCGTCCGAGGAGAGATAATTTTAAAAAAAATCAGGCGGAGATAATTTGTAAAAAAAAATTAGGGGGAGATAATTTGTAAAAAAAAATCAGGGGGAGATAATTTGTAAAAAAAATCAAGGGGAGATAATTTCCAGCCGTCCAAGGGGAGATAATTTTCAGCCGTCCAAGGGGAGATAATTTCCCGCCAGCCAAGGGAAGATAATATTCAAAAAAATCAGGCGGAGATAATTTGTAAAAAAAATCAGGGGGAGATAATTTGTAAAAAAATCAGGGGGAGATAATTTGTAAAAAAAAAAATCAGGGGGAGATAATTTGTAAAAAAAATCAGGGGGAGATAATTTGTAAAAAAAAATCAGGGGTAGATAATTTGTAAAAAAAAATCAGGGGGAGATAATTTGTAAAAAAAAATCAGGGGGAGATAATTTGTAAAAAAAATGAAAGGGGAGATAATATCCAGCCGTCCAAGGGGAGATAATTTCCAGCCGTCCAAGGGGAGATAATTTCCAGCCGTCCAAGGGGAGATAATTTCCATCCTTCCAAGGGGATATAATTTCCAGCCGTCCAAGGGGAGATAATTTCCATCCTTCCAAGGGGATATAATTTCCAGCCGTCCAAGGGGAGATAATTTTCAGCCGTCCAAGGAGAGGTAATTTCTAGCCGTCCAAGGAGAGATAATTTCCAGCCGTCCAAGGGGAGATAATTTCCAGCCGTCCAAGGGGAGATAATTTCCAGCCGTCCAAGGAGACATATTTTCCAGCCGTCCAAGGAGAGGTAATTCCTAGCCGTCCAAGGGGAGATAAATTCCAGCCTCCAAGGGGAGATAATTTCCAGCCAGCCAAGGGGAGATAATTTGTAAAAAAAATCAGGGGGAGATAATTTGTAAAAAAAATCAGGGGGAGATAATTTGTAAAAAAAAATCAGGGGGAGATAATTTGTAAAAAATAATCAGGGGGAGATAATTTGTAAAAAAAATCAAGGGGAGATAATTTCCAGCCGTCCAAGGGGAGATAATTTTCAGCCGTCCAAGGGGAGATAATTTCCCGCCAGCCAAGGGAAGATAATATTTAAAAAAATTAGGCGGAGATAATTTGTAAAAAAAATCAGGGGGAGATAATTTGTAAAAAAATCAGGGGGAGATAATTTGTAAAAAAAATCAGGGGGAGATAATTTGTAAAAAAAATCAGGGGGAGATAATTTGTAAAAAAAAATCAGGGGGAGATAATTTGTAAAAAAAATCAAGGGGAGATAATTTCCAGCCGTCCAAGGGAAGATAATTTCCAGCCCTCCAAGGGGCTATAATTTCCAGCGTCCAAGGGGAGATAATTTCCAGCCAGCGAAGGGGAGATAATTTTTTTTAAAAAATCATTGGGAGATTTGTAAAAAAAATCAGGGGGAGATAATTTGTAAAAAAAATCAAGGGGAGATAATTTCCAGCCGTCCAAGGGGAGGTAATATCTAGCCGTCCAAGGGGAGATAATTTCCAGCCGTCCAAGGGGAGATAATTTCCAGCCGTCCAAGGGTAGATAATATCCAGCCGTCCAAGGACATATTTTCCAGCCGTCCAAGGAGAGGTAATTTCTAGCCGTCCAAGGGGAGATAAATTCCAGCCTCCAAGGTGAGATAATTTCCAGCCAGCCAAGGGGAGATAATTTGTAAAAAAATCAGGGGGAGATAATTTGTAAAAAAAATCAGGGGGAGATAATTTGTAAAAAAAAATCAGGGGGAGATAATTTGTAAAAAAAAATCAGGGGGAGATAATTTGTAAAAAAAAATCAGGGGGAGATAATTTGTAAAAAAATCAAGGGGAGATAATTTCCAGCCGTCCAAGGGGAGATAATTTTCAGCCGTCCAAGGGGAGATAATTTCCCGCCAGCCAAGGGAAGATAATATTTGAAAAAATCAGGCGGAGATAATTTGTAAAAAAAATCAGGGGGAGATAATTTGTAAAAAAATCAGGGGGAGATAATTTGTAAAAAAAAAATCAGGGGGAGATAATTTGTAAAAAGAATCAGGGGGAGATAATTTGTAAAAAAAAATCAGGGGTAGATAAATTGTAAAAAAAAATCAGGGGGAGATAATTTGTAAAAAAAATCAGGGGGAGATAATTTGTAAAAAAAATGAAAGGGGAGATAATATCCAGCCGTCCAAGGGGAGATAATTTCCAGCCGTCCAAGGGGAGATAATTTCCAGCCGTCCAAGGGGAGATAATTTCCATCCTTCCAAGGGGATATAATTTCCAGCCGTCCAAGGGGAGATAATTTCCCGCCAGCCAAGGGAAGATAATTTTTAAAAAAATCAGGCGGAGATTGTAAAAAAAATCAGGGGGGAGATAATTTGTAAAAAAATCAGGGGGAGATAATTTGTAAAAAAAAATCAGGGGGAGATAATTTGTAAAAAATAATCAGGGGGAGATAATTTGTAAAAAAAAATCAAGGGGAGATAATTTCCAGCCGTCCAAGGGGAGATAATTTCCCGCCAGCCAAGGGAAGATAATATTTAAAAAAATTAGGCGGAGATAATTTGTAAAAAAAATCAGGGGGAGATAATTTGTAAAAAAATCAGGGGGAGATAATTTGTAAAAAAAATCAGGGGGAGATAATTTGTAAAAAAATTCATGGGGAGATAATTTGTAAAAAAAAATCAGGGGTAGATAATTTGTAAAAAAAAATCAGGGGGAGATAATTTGTAAAAAAAAATCAGGGGGAGATAATTTGTAAAAAAAATCAAGGGGAGATAATTTCCAGCCGTCCAAGGGGAGATAATTTTCAGCCGTCCAAGGAGAGGTAATTTCTAGCGGTCCAAGGGGAGATAATTTCCAGCCGTCCAAGGGGAGGTAATTTCCAGCCGTCCAAGGGGAGATAATTTTAAAAAAAAAATCAGGCGGAGATAATTTGTAAAAAAAATCAAGGGGAGATAATTTGCAGCCGTCCAAGGGGAGATAATTTTCAGTCGTCCAAGGAGAGGTAATTTCCAGCCGTCCAACGGGAGATAATTTCCAGCCGTCCAAGGGTAGATAATATCCAGCCGCCCAAGGACATATTTTCCAGCCGTCCAAGGAGAGGTAATTTCTAGCCGTCCAAGGGGAGATAATTTCCAGCCGTCCAAGGGTAGATAATATCCAGCCGTCCAAGGACATATTTTCCAGCCGTCCAAGGAGAGGTAATTTCTAGCCGTCCAAGGGGAGATAAATTCCAGCCTCCAAGGGGAGATAATTTCCAGCCAGCCAAGGGGAGATAATTTGTAAAAAAATCAGGGGGAGATAATTTGTAAAAAAAATCAGGGGGAGATAATTTGTAAAAAAAAATCAGGGGGAGATAATTTGTAAAAAAAAATCAGGGGGAGATAATTTGCAAAAAAAATCAGGGGGAGATAATTTGTAAAAAAAAATCAGGGGTAGATAATTTGTAAAAAAAAATCAGGGGGAGATAATTTGTAAAAAAAAATCAGGGGGAGATAATTTGTAAAAAAAATCAAGGGGAGATAATTTCCAGCCGTCCAAGGAGAGATAATTTTAAAAAAAATCAGGCGGAGATAATTTGTAAAAAAAAATCAGGGGGAGATAATTTGTAAAAAAAAATCAGGGGGAGATAATTTGTAAAAAAAAATCAGGGGGAGATAATTTGTAAAAAAAATCAGGAGGAGATAATTTGTAAAAAAAATCAAGGGGAGATAATTTCCAGCCGTCCAAGGAGAGATAATTTAAAAAAAAATCAGGCGGAGATAATTTGTAAAAAAAAATCAGGGGGAGATAATTTGTAAAAAAAAATCAGGGGGAGATAATTTGTAAAAAAAATCAAGGGGAGATAATTTCCAGCCGTCCAAGGGGAGATAATTTTCAGCCGTCCAAGGGGAGATAATTTCCCGCCAGCCAAGGGAAGATAATATTCAAAAAAATCAGACGGAGATAATTTGTAAAAAAAATCAGGGGGAGATAATTTGTAAAAAAATCAGGGGGAGATAATTTGTAAAAAAAAAAATCAGGGGGAGATAATTTTTAAAAAAAATCAGGGGGAGATAATTTGTAAAAAAAAATCAGGGGTAGATAATTTGTAAAAAAAAATCAGGGGGAGATAATTTGTAAAAAAAAATCAGGGGGAGATAACTTGTAAAAAAAATGAAAGGGGAGATAATATCCAGCCGTCCAAGGGGAGATAATTTCCAGCCGTCCAAGGGGAGATAATTTCCAGCCGTCCAAGGGGAGATAATTTCCATCCTTCCAAGGGGATATAATTTCCAGCCGTCCAAGGGGAGATAATTTCCATCCTTCCAAGGGGATATAATTTCCAGCCGTCCAAGGGGAGATAATTTTCAGCCGTCCAAGGAGAGGTAATTTCTAGCCGTCCAAGGAGAGATAATTTCCAGCCGTCCAAGGGGAGATAATTTCCAGCCGTCCAAGGGGAGATAATTTCCAGCCGTCCAAGGAGACATATTTTCCAGCCGTCCAAGGAGAGGTAATTCCTAGCCGTCCAAGGGGAGATAAATTCCAGCCTCCAAGGGGAGATAATTTCCAGCCAGCCAAGGGGAGATAATTTGTAAAAAAAATCAGGGGGAGATAATTTGTAAAAAAAATCAGGGGGAGATAATTTGTAAAAAAAAATCAGGGGTAGATAATTTGTAAAAAATAATCAGGGGGAGATAATTTGTAAAAAAAATCAAGGGGAGATAATTTCCAGCCGTCCAAGGGGAGATAATTTTCAGCCGTCCAAGGGGAGATAATTTCCCGCCAGCCAAGGGAAGATAATATTTAAAAAAATTAGGCGGAGATAATTTGTAAAAAAAATCAGGGGGAGATAATTTGTAAAAAAATCAGGGGGAGATAATTTGTAAAAAAAATCAGGGGGAGATAATTTGTAAAAAAAATCAGGGGGAGATAATTTGTAAAAAAAAATCAGGGGGAGATAATTTGTAAAAAAAATCAAGGGGAGATAATTTCCAGCCGTCCAAGGGAAGATAATTTCCAGCCCTCCAAGGGGCTATAATTTCCAGCGTCCAAGGGGAGATAATTTCCAGCCAGCGAAGGGGAGATAATTTTTTTTAAAAAATCATTGGGAGATTTGTAAAAAAAATCAGGGGGAGATAATTTGTAAAAAAAATCAAGGGGAGATAATTTCCAGCCGTCCAAGGGGAGGTAATATCTAGCCGTCCAAGGGGAGATAATTTCCAGCCGTCCAAGGGGAGATAATTTCCAGCCGTCCAAGGGTAGATACTATCCAGCCGTCCAAGGACATATTTTCCAGCCGTCCAAGGAGAGGTGATTTCTAGCCGTCCAAGGGGAGATAAATTCCAGCCTCCAAGGTGAGATAATTTCCAGCCAGCCAAGGGGAGATAATTTGTAAAAAAATCAGGGGGAGATAATTTGTAAAAAAAATCAGGGGGAGATAATTTGTAAAAAAAAATCAGGGGGAGATAATTTGTAAAAAAAATCAGGGGGAGATAATTTGTAAAAAAAAATCAGGGGGAGATAATTTGTAAAAAAAATCAAGGGGAGATAATTTCCAGCCGTCCAAGGGGAGATAATTTCCCGCCAGCCAAGGGAAGATAATATTTAAAAAAATCAGGCGGAGATAATTTGTAAAAAAAATCAGGGGGAGATAATTTGTAAAAAAATCAGGGGGAGATAATTTGTAAAAAAAAAATCAGGGGGAGATAATTTGTAAAAAAAATCAGGGGGAGATAATTTGTAAAAAAAAATCAGGGGTAGATAAATTGTAAAAAAAAATCAGGGGGAGATAATTTGTAAAAAAAATCAGGGGGAGATAATTTGTAAAAAAAATGAAAGGGGAGATAATATCCAGCCGTCCAAGGGGAGATAATTTCCAGCCGTCCAAGGGGAGATAATTTCCAGCCGTCCAAGGGGAGATAATTTCCATCCTTCCAAGGGGATATAATTTCCAGCCGTCCAAGGGGAGATAATTTCCCGCCAGCCAAGGGAAGATAATTTTTAAAAAAATCAGGCGGAGATTGTAAAAAAAATCAGGGGGGAGATAATTTGTAAAAAAATCAGGGGGAGATAATTTGTAAAAAAAAATCAGGGGGAGATAATTTGTAAAAAATAATCAGGGGGAGATAATTTGTAAAAAAAAATCAAGGGGAGACAATTTCCAGCCGTCCAAGGGGAGGTAATATCTAGCCGTCCAAGGGGAGATAATTTCCAGCCGTCCAACGGGAGATAATTTCCAGCCGTCCATGGGTAGATAATATCCAGCCGCCCAAGGACATATTTTCCAGCCGTCCAAGGAGAGGTAATTTCTAGCCGTCCAAGGGGAGATAATTACAGCCGTCCAAGGGTAGATAATATCCAGCCGTCCAAGGACATATTTTCCAGCCGTCCAAGGAGAGGTAATTTCTAGCCGTCCAAGGGGAGATAAATTCCAGCCTCCAAGGGGAGATAATTTCCAGCCAGCCAAGGGGAGATAATTTGTAAAAAAATCAGGGGGAGATAATTTGTAAAAAAAATCAGGGGGAGATAATTTGTAAAAAAAAATCAGGGGGAGATAATTTGTAAAAAAAAATCAGGGGGAGATAATTTGCAAAAAAAATCAGGGGGAGATAATTTGTAAAAAAAAATCAGGGGTAGATAATTTGTAAAAAAAAATCAGGGGGAGATAATTTGTAAAAAAAAATCAGGGGGAGATAATTTGTAAAAAAAATCAAGGGGAGATAATTTCCAGCCGTCCAAGGGAAGATAATTTCCAGCCCTCCAAGGGGCTATAATTTCCAGCGTCCAAGGGGAGATAATTTCCAGCCAGCGAAGGGGAGATAATTTTTTTTTAAAAATCATTGGGAGATTTGTAAAAAAAATCAGGGGGAGATAATTTGTAAAAAAAATCAAGGGGAGATAATTTCCAGCCGTCCAAGGGGAGGTAATATCTAGCCGTCTAAGGGGAGATAATTTCCAGCCGTCCAACGGGAGATAATTTCCAGCCGTCCATGGGTAGATAATATCCAGCCGCCCAAGGACATATTTTCCAGCCGTCCAAGGAGAGGTAATTTCTAGCCGTCCAAGGGGAGATAATTTCCAGCCGTCCAAGGGTAGATAATATCCAGCCGTCCAAGGACATATTTTCCAGCCGTCCAAGGAGAGGTAATTTCTAGCCGTCCAAGGGGAGATAAATTCCAGCCTCCAAGGGGAGATAATTTCCAGCCAGCCAAGGGGAGATAATTTGTAAAAAAATCAGGGGGAGATAATTTGTAAAAAAAATCAGGGGGAGATAATTTGTAAAAAAAAATCAGGGGGAGATAATTTGTAAAAAAAAATCAGGGGGAGAAAATTTGCAAAAAAAATCAGGGGGAGATAATTTGTAAAAAAAAATCAGGGGTAGATAATTTGTAAAAAAAAATCAGGGGGAGATAATTTGTAAAAAAAAATCAGGGGGAGATAATTTGTAAAAAAAATCAAGGGGAGATAATTTCCAGCCGTCCAAGGAGAGATAATTTAAAAAAAAATCAGGCGGAGATAATTTGTAAAAAAAAATCAGGGGGAGATAATTTGTAAAAAAAATCAGGGGGAGATAATTTGTAAAAAAAAATCAGGGGTAGATAATTTGTAAAAAAAAATCAGGGGGAGATAATTTGTAAAAAAAAATCAGGGGGAGATAATTTGTAAAAAAAATCAAGGGGAGATAATTTCCAGCCGTCCAAGGAGAGATAATTTAAAAAAAAATCAGGGGGAGATAATTTGTAAAAAAAATCAAGGGGAGATAATTTCCAGCCGTCCAAGGGGAGATAATTTTCAGCCGTCCAAGGGGAGATAATTTCCCGCCAGCCAAGGGAAGATAATATTCAAAAAAATCAGGCGGAGATAATTTGTAAAAAAAATCAGGGGGAGATAATTTGTAAAAAAATCAGGGGGAGATAATTTGTAAAAAAAAAAATCAGGGGGAGATAATTTGTAAAAAAAATCAGGGGGAGATAATTTGTAAAAAAAAATCAGGGGTAGATAATTTGTAAAAAAAAATCAGGGGGAGATAATTTGTAAAAAAAAATCAGGGGGAGATAATTTGTAAAAAAAATGAAAGGGGAGATAATATCCAGCCGTCCAAGGGGAGATAATTTCCAGCCGTCCAAGGGGAGATAATTTCCAGCCGTCCAAGGGGAGATAATTTCCATCCTTCCAAGGGGATATAATTTCCAGCCGTCCAAGGGGAGATAATTTCCCGCCAGCCAAGGGAAGATAATTTTTAAAAAAATCAGGCGGAGATTGTAAAAAAAATCAGGGGGGAGATAATTTGTAAAAAAATCAGGGGGAGATAATTTGTAAAAAAAAATCAGGGGGAGATAATTTGTAAAAAATAATCAGGGGGAGATAATTTGTAAAAAAAAATCAAGGGGAGATAATTTCCAGCCGTCCAAGGGGAGGTAATATCTAGCCGTCCAAGGGGAGATAATTTCCAGCCGTCCAACGGGAGATAATTTCCAGCCGTCCATGGGTAGATAATATCCAGCCGCCCAAGGACATATTTTCCAGCCGTCCAAGGAGAGGTAATTTCTAGCCGTCCAAGGGGAGATAATTACAGCCGTCCAAGGGTAGATAATATCCAGCCGTCCAAGGACATATTTTCCAGCCGTCCAAGGAGAGGTAATTTCTAGCCGTCCAAGGGGAGATAAATTCCAGCCTCCAAGGGGAGATAATTTCCAGCCAGCCAAGGGGAGATAATTTGTAAAAAAATCAGGGGGAGATAATTTGTAAAAAAAATCAGGGGGAGATAATTTGTAAAAAAAAATCAGGGGGAGATAATTTGTAAAAAAAAATCAGGGGGAGATAATTTGCAAAAAAAATCAGGGGGAGATAATTTGTAAAAAAAAATCAGGGGTAGATAATTTGTAAAAAAAAATCAGGGGGAGATAATTTGTAAAAAAAAATCAGGGGGAGATAATTTGTAAAAAAAATCAAGGGGAGATAATTTCCAGCCGTCCAAGGGAAGATAATTTCCAGCCCTCCAAGGGGCTATAATTTCCAGCGTCCAAGGGGAGATAATTTCCAGCCAGCGAAGGGGAGATAATTTTTTTTTAAAAATCATTGGGAGATTTGTAAAAAAAATCAGGGGGAGATAATTTGTAAAAAAAATCAAGGGGAGATAATTTCCAGCCGTCCAAGGGGAGGTAATATCTAGCCGTCTAAGGGGAGATAATTTCCAGCCGTCCAACGGGAGATAATTTCCAGCCGTCCATGGGTAGATAATATCCAGCCGCCCAAGGACATATTTTCCAGCCGTCCAAGGAGAGGTAATTTCTAGCCGTCCAAGGGGAGATAATTTCCAGCCGTCCAAGGGTAGATAATATCCAGCCGTCCAAGGACATATTTTCCAGCCGTCCAAGGAGAGGTAATTTCTAGCCGTCCAAGGGGAGATAAATTCCAGCCTCCAAGGGGAGATAATTTCCAGCCAGCCAAGGGGAGATAATTTGTAAAAAAATCAGGGGGAGATAATTTGTAAAAAAAATCAGGGGGAGATAATTTGTAAAAAAAAATCAGGGGGAGATAATTTGTAAAAAAAAATCAGGGGGAGATAATTTGTAAAAAAAATCAAGGGGAGATAATTTCCAGCCGTCCAAGGAGAGATAATTTAAAAAAAAATCAGGCGGAGATAATTTGTAAAAAAAAATCAGGGGGAGATAATTTGTAAAAAAAATCAGGGGGAGATAATTTGTAAAAAAAAATCAGGGGTAGATAATTTGTAAAAAAAAATCAGGGGGAGATAATTTGTAAAAAAAAATCAGGGGGAGATAATTTGTAAAAAAAATCAAGGGGAGATAATTTCCAGCCGTCCAAGGAGAGATAATTTAAAAAAAAATCAGGGGGAGATAATTTGTAAAAAAAATCAAGGGGAGATAATTTCCAGCCGTCCAAGGGGAGATAATTTTCAGCCGTCCAAGGGGAGATAATTTCCCGCCAGCCAAGGGAAGATAATATTCAAAAAAATCAGGCGGAGATAATTTGTAAAAAAAATCAGGGGGAGATAATTTGTAAAAAAATCAGGGGGAGATAATTTGTAAAAAAAAAAATCAGGGGGAGATAATTTGTAAAAAAAATCAGGGGGAGATAATTTGTAAAAAAAAATCAGGGGTAGATAATTTGTAAAAAAAAATCAGGGGGAGATAATTTGTAAAAAAAAATCAGGGGGAGATAATTTGTAAAAAAAATGAAAGGGGAGATAATATCCAGCCGTCCAAGGGGAGATAATTTCCAGCCGTCCAAGGGGAGATAATTTCCAGCCGTCCAAGGGGAGATAATTTCCATCCTTCCAAGGGGATATAATTTCCAGCCGTCCAAGGGGAGATAATTTCCATCCTTCCAAGGGGATATAATTTCCAGCCGTCCAAGGGGAGATAATTTTCAGCCGTCCAAGGAGAGGTAATTTCTAGCCGTCCAAGGAGAGATAATTTCCAGCCGTCCAAGGGGAGATAATTTCCAGCCGT
>CAXHJY010000359.1:72500-75056 GCA_964016885.1 Eledone cirrhosa | reverse complement strand
ATGGAAACACGGAAATAGATAATAATGAAATGTCTGTGTTACGTCTGCCACCCAAATTTGCGACATTCAAGAAGGTAAATATGATTAGTTGTCTGTCAGAAATAGAAAAATCATTTACGAAACTACGCTGGAGCATCAAAAACAAAAACAACAATATACGCACACACATATACAACACACATCCCAACAACAACAGACACACAGACACAAACAACAATAACAACAACAATAGCAACATACCCAGATACAACAGACACGCAGACACAAACAACAATAACAACACACACGGAGACAACAATAACAACACACACATCAACAACAACAACAATAGCAACATACCTAGATACAACAACAACAGACACACAAACACAAACAACAACAACAACACACACAACAACGATAACACACACGGAGACAACAACAACACACATCAACAACAACACACACGCATTCAATGCCTCTCACCACCACCACAATCTTAACAAACACACAGACTCAGAAAACAAGTAATGACAGTAGCACAGAAATCAGAGAAATAAGAGAAAGTAATAGGATTAAAAGGAGAAGGAGATGGGAGACTAAGGACAAAGAGAATAACCAAGACGAACACACAGACACACAAAATAGGGTAGATAACAACATTGAGCCAGTGGAAAGAGACAGGAGTAATTATGAGAGACATAGAAACAACCATGAAGCTGAGGCTGCTGCTGTTGGTGGAAATAGAAACAACACAACTAACAATAACAATAGCACTAGTACACATAAAGCAGCAGCCTGGAACTCTCCGTTTTATAACCCCTCCGATAAATCATTCGACCTACGACGAGTCCACGCCACGACTTTGCCATTTAACAAACGCACGCAGTTGCCGTCGCAGGTCGATGAACAAACAGAAGCACAATTTAGTATAGCTAAATCCGAACTTAGAAATATTATAGAACAGTATAGCAAGAAGCATAATAGAATAGAGGCCCAGCAACTGGGAGAAGAATCTGCAAATGGCTTGCGTAAGCTCATGCAGCGCTCGCGTAATGGAGAGATAGCATGCTTTCCAACAGACAAGTCTGGCAGAATGTCGGTTGACAGCCTGCCAAACTACATCCAGGCAATGCAACCCCACATCACTAACACAAGAGAGGTAACACCACAGGAGCATGAGGATAGAGAAAAAACCCTCAATGCACATATGGTGATGTGGACAAATATAATGCAGCCCAACAAAAGGACTGCCAACAACTTCCTGGCCTGGAACAATGACGTGCCGGCGTTGTATGGGCTTCGAAAAGACCATAAAACGGGCTGGGACCCTGTCGCGGGACCACCAACACGGCCAGTCTGTGGGGCTAACATTGCTAGTAACTACAGACTGTCCTACTTCCTCTCCCTGATCATACGCCCCATCATTGAGATGTCCCCAGATGTGTGTGACAGCACGGAGGACCTCCTCAGCAGAATCGGCGCGGGTAACCGATCTGGGGACCTAACAAACTGCATAATAGGCAGTATGGATGTTGTGTCCCTATATCCATCTATTGACGTGGATTTTGCTGTGGAGAAATGCATCGAAATGATCAGCGAGAGCAAGGTTGAGTTCCGTGGGATTGATACCAGTGAGCTGGGACTTCTACTTAAGCTTACCCATAGTAATAGTTACCTAGACACTTATGACCTTAGCAACCTGTGCCCTACAAGACCAGCAAGAGGCAGACCACCTACCATTACCTCAATGGCCAAGAAAACCCACACAGATAGATGGAACGGGTGGACCAGAGCCATACGGACACCCGAAAACCACGATGAACTGAAGAAAATGATTGCACATGCGGTAGGGGCCAGCATAAAATTAACCCTTAAGGAACATATGTTCAAATTTAATGGTAAAACATATGCCCAAGAGGAAGGAGCAGCCATTGGTGTTAGCATTGCAGGCGACATAGCTAACTTATTCATGGTATGGTGGGACAGTAGACTTAAACAAAAACTTAATGAACAATTAGAAGACAGCTTAACCCTGATAATGTACTCCCGCTACGTAGATGATATAAACATCGTAGTTAAGACACCCCCACTAAAGAACAGTCAGGAACTAGAGAAAAACACAATGGAAAGCATCCAGCAAATAGCAAACTCCATCCACCAGAGCATTAGAGTTACTATAGACTACCCAAGTAGACACCCCAACCATCGATTACCTGTACTAGACACAGAGCTCTGGTTAGATACAATTAACAACCAAAAACAAATCCTCCATTCCCATTATGCCAAACCCATGACTTCCAAACATCTGATCCACCGAAACTCGGCCATTTCGGACCATACCAAAATCAACATACTGATTGCGGATTTGGTACGGGTGATGAGAAATGTGTCCCGCATGTGCAAGCCCGAAGAACTAGAGAGACACATACAACACTTCATCCACCGTATGCAGTTCTCTGGCTACAATCAGAGAGATAGAATCAGAGTGTATAAAGGAGCCAGAACCAAATGGGAAAAAATGGTAAATAATGACATAAATGGGACCTGCCCCTTGTATAGGAGCAAATTTTGGAA
>CAXHJY010000359.1:52500-55000 GCA_964016885.1 Eledone cirrhosa | reverse complement strand
GTAGCAGATTTCGAGGACACCGGAACCGGGTATCTCGACGGCAACCGGCCGGTCAAATCTCGGTATCTGGTTATCTACTGAACAATCTACATAGAATGTAATGATTTACATATATAATTGTTAAATATTGTTAACTACCTTTGTTTGGATAAATGAACTATGAGGAAATAGTATTGAATGTTCTCATCTGTCTCTTGTTTACAAGAAATTATATCTACCTTATCTCTATATTTAGAGAAAAAGAAAATAGAAAAAGCAAATAGAAAAAGCAAATAGAAAAGAAAAGAAAAAAGAAAAGAAAAGAAAAAAGAGAGTGTGGTTTTTAACCACAAACCCTCCATCTCAATTGTACTTTTGAAAAGCATAAGAACTGTGAAACTGGTAAAGGAAACAAATATTCTTAAAGACTCCAGTTGCATTTACGATTTCTTTTCCTTTATATATAATTCTGGCAATATTATTACAATTAACCGATATAAAAAGACACAGAAGCGAAAACCAACCAAACAGTGAGTGTGTTCCGTTATTAATTCTGGCAATATTATTGCACAAATATGACCCTCCCCAAGTATAATATATATATATATATTAATATATATATATATATATATATATATATATATATATATTAGAGAGAAAAAGACGATTATTAGGAAGAACATTTTTTTTTCCTCCCCCTTAATCCTTTTTTTTCTGGGTTAGAAAATGTTTAAAACAAAATATTTTTACTTTGTGAAGTGTTAAGGTATTAGTTTATTTATTTATTTATTTAATAATTGTCTTAGCATTTTATGCATTATCAAAGGGGGGAATTTGTATTGGTATAAAATGCTGGAGAGAAAATAATGTGATGTTGAACATGTTAAGGAAATGGGAAAGTAAAAATATATCATTTACAAACAAGGTTTTTGAAGTAGAAAGAAAAAAAGAAAAAAAAAGGGGGGGTGATGTGGAACATAAGGTAATGGGAAAGAAAGAATATTATCTACAGGCATAGTTCTTGAGGATAAGCAGTTTAAAAGGTGTTATGGCAAGAGCGCTTGGTTGGGCCATAATGGAGGCAAATGGTAGTCTGGGATTTGATATGATTTCCCTTTTTAGAGGGTTAATAAATATATATATATATATATATATATATAAACAAGTACATCATATACACACACGACTTTTCCTATTAATGTTTGACAAAATTTCGTCTGAGTTTAAAGAGCATAAAAATTGATTAGAATCGACACACACACACACACACACACACACTTTTGACGAGCCATCTTCCTGGTGGCAAGGTTGTAAAAGAAAAGAAATTGCAAAACATTCGCCATTCAAGGGATGACAAATTTTGAAGGTGCCAGCTATCGCAGTCATTTGTAGTCTATGAATTAGGGAACTGCGCTCTTTATCCACAAATCCTAGTTCAGTTATACGTTGGTCCAAATGGGTTTGTATATAACCTGTATCTCCAATAATGATGGGTATGAAGCTGAAGGTGCACCTTAGATACTAGATCTGCAAACTCTTCATTAATGGTCCGCAGATCTCTTGTACTTTTTCTTGCAATATTGACATCAAATGGGCAGCTGATCTCTACAAAAGATCACGTTTTCATTGTGTGATCCCAAACACTAAAATGGAACAATTTACAGAGAAAGTTGTGCATGGGTATCTGAGACGAAAAACATACCATAAATCATTCAAAAAGCCTGGCAGAGAGTTCTGACCAGTTTATGATATCCCACCTTCAAGGATATCTATGCAATACAGGAATAAGAAATCCCTACCAAATATCTGCTACCCAAAAGAGGATAGCCTACATTTATTGTCGACTGATGGCCATGTAAAATAAAGATCGTTACCAATCGTTATATTGTTACCAATTGCGAAAGAATGTCGTCTCATTCCTATGAGACTCGATGTGATAGCGAGAACCATCTGGAACGCACTTAGGAAAACCCAATTAAAAACAAACGAGGAGGAATATGTTGAGATAGATGACACTAAGGAATATTGGTGGAATCTGAAAATAAAAACTGCAACCAAATTAAAGCACAACTGGCCTGTACAATATCGGGCCAGTTGTGCTTTAATGGTTGCTGACCTTTTTCTTCTGTTGAAGATGTTGCTTCAATGTTACGGTCCGGGTCTCGTATGATGTTAATATGGATGTTAGACCCCGGCCACCTTCCTTGCATGAGAAGTATAGCCTATCAACATCGCCATTGATGTTAAAGTTTCCAGTAACAGTGAGAAGCTTGCGAGTTCTTACATCCATCTCAGTTCTTGCAATGACCCGTTCAGCAGACCAAATGTTGGCGTTAGGATTGGCACAGCATAAGTATTGTGGGCAATGTATTTGTTATACGCCGATAGTTCTTTCTTGTGACCATATTTTCTTTACTCTGATGTATTCAGTTCTGGTTCTTTCATTTATGGGGTCGATCATATCTGACATTCTCATCCTGTCGAAGACATACGCCCTATCATCGGACTGACAACAACGGAC
>CAXHJY010000359.1:12500-50000 GCA_964016885.1 Eledone cirrhosa | reverse complement strand
CATGTGAATGAAAAATATATGAACTTACGTGTTTATATAATGTGTATATATATATATATATATATATATATACACACACACACACACACACACACGTGTAGAGAGATATGTATGTTCATATTTACATACATATGTATTTAAGTAGGCAAATCTTAGCAATCATAACATACAAAAATATACGATTCGATAAATATACTGTAAACTTATAAAACCAAAAGACGCGACTACATGCTCATCTAAATATACCTAATACATATAAATATGGCATGTACATATTTATTGATCTATAAATATATCTAAATATCTAGATATATCAATAGATATATATATACGTGTCTGTTTGAATGGTTTTACACCGAAAATGTATCTATTATGTATACTAGCAGAAAAACCACCCTTCGGGTGGTTTTCTACTAGCATGTATAGTGTGTATATTGATATTATACACAAGTATATATGCATGTAGATATGATACAAATAAAATCGTAATTGACAAATACACAGAAATTGAACAAAGACTGCGTTACACTGTTTTATGTAATCAGTAACGTAATCCATGATACATTAAAAAATAAAAAAAAATAAAAAAAATTAAAAAAACGATATATATAAACTGCATTAGAAGAAAATTAGTGACAGAAATATATGAATATTTATTTAAACGAACGCTAACCGGAAGTGTTGACATTTGAAAATGTTAAAGTGAATCTTTAAATAAGTAATAAAATATATTTAATGAACAGCCACGAAATTTACTAGATAAATTATGTAATATTCATTATTTATTCAAAGTAATCCAACTTATTTTACTAAAGGAATAAAAAAAAAATTATAAACCGTACGCAGTCCCGCGCTTCTTACTTTATTATACTTTAAATGATGGATGGAAATATATATATATTTGTATACGTACGTGTGTGGGGTGGTATAAAGAATGTGCGTATATACATGGGATATATTTTATGTAAGTTTATGTACGGACGAAGATGGTCTAAATACTTAAGATTTAGAACATGATGGAAAAGTAACCATTCAATAAATACTAAATAATTTCCAGGGAGAGAGAGAGAAGAGAAGAGAGAGGAGAGAGAGAAGAGAAGAGAGGGGAGAGAGAGAAGAGAAGAGAGAAGAGAAGAGAGAAGAGAAGAGAGAAGAGAAGAGAGAAGAGAAGAGAGAAGAGAAGAGAGAAGAGAAGAGAAAGAGGAGAGAGAGAGGAGAGAGGAGAGAGGAGAGAGAGAGGAGAGAGGAGAGAGAGGAGAGAGAGAGCGAGAGAGCGAGAGAGCGAGAGAGCGAGAGAGCGAGAGAGCGAGCGAGCGAGCGAGAGCGAAAAAGGGAAGAAAGGAAATTCAACTGTACAGGACTAGTATTTTATTTATCGACCTCAAAAGGATAAACGTTAACCTCGACAGGATCTGAACTTGGAGATATGGAACGCCTGCTGCAAAGCTATTCGACGTTCTAACGCTGCCTAGTGTGCAGCTCTACACAGAAAGAACTGCATACCTACAGTGCACCATCAGAAAAGGCAGCTTTTGTACACTAATTCATGTAATTTGGTTGGTTAAATAATTAGAACGTTTCGATAAAGAAGGTCGAAAAAAATATCCAAATAAAGACTTGGAAAATAACAGGGTTAAGATAGAGTATTGACCAGAATGTATGTATGTATTGTCCTGTAACTCCTGAGGGAGTTGTAGAGTCGCCGTATTGACATATGGCGTTTCTTGGGCATTTTAAGCCTGGCAGAGCCCATCTCTCTCCAGGCCTGAGTACAGCAGATTTCTTCCTGAGAAAGAAATTGAGAGATAGGAAATGGAGAAAGAGAAATGAAGAATCCACCCCAGTATTAGACTGGTACTTTTTTATCGACTTCAAAAGGATGAAAGGCAAAGTTGAGCACTGATTTGAACTCAGTAGAAAGCCGGAACGAATGCCATAAAGCATTCTATCCGACGTTCTAACGACTTCCAATTCACCGCCTATTGACCGGAATAGTCCCAATTATTATAGGCGAGTCGACTGAAAAGTTCACAGGCTGACTATGAAGGAGTGATGCTAGAGCTGTGAAATCTTGCATGATACTCTCAGAGAATGACCAAATGAGGTTTATTTTTCAACAGTCCCTGGAAAGAAGCAATTAAGATTTGAAATTAATGCATGCTTTTCAGCCGACCCTGGTACAGTGAAAACAAATAAATAATGTTAGAGGATGGTTATAACAAGTAAAAAAAAATGTTAAGGGTTGAAGTGGGGAATCAGCAATAATATAAATAATGAATTAATGATTTCTTTATTAACCTCAAATGATTGTACATAGAATACTGTAAATAAACAAGGGTTACAATAGATATGACGTTGGAAAAACAAAGTTACATAAAACGAAGATTTGGGAGCAAGGAGGTTATAAAATTTGATAAAACATGAAATAAGGATATAGTTCTACAACAATAAACAAGATATATGGTTTCTGATTTAGACAGAAGGCCAACAATTTTTTTTGAGGGGTGGGGAGTGCGTTACTGGTAATGTTTTACCGAAAAAAAAACGAAAAATCGAAAAAAAAAACGATAAAAAAAAGGGTCCAAAATAAAGGGACAATTTTCATTTTAAAATGAAAATCTACCCTTTATTTTGGGATCTTTTAATTTTTTCTGCACTGTTGATCCTTACTTCACTATTTTTTTTTTACGCCGTTTCATTTAACTTTAGGTGCACTTTTTTGGCAAATGAGTATCTGAGACTTAAAACTAAAGAAATTACATTGTGGAAGAGTTATTTCAGTCATTAAAAGACTGATTAGAGTGGAACTCATACACCGCCATGCAACGACAAACGCAAACATGGTATTCCATACATACCGTAGCATCTCACGATGCGAGTTAAAACTCGTAACTAAAATGACTCTTCCAGGATGTAACTGCATTTTAACTTTAAATTTTATATCCATATTAAATTTTATATCCATATTAAGTCTAAAAGGAAAATGATACTCATTGCAAACAGATGTCATACTTTGAAAAAAGTGTCCTATTGGTTAGGAATGTTGGGTTCACTATCATAATATAGTGGGTTTCATTCTTGGGCCGGGCGGTGCGTTGTTATTGAGCTAGAAACAATAGCGAGAAAAAAAGAAAAGGGGAAACTTTCCTTGGTTCGATCTAACGATCTTTCAGCTGTACAATTCGATCGTGCGTGTTTTGATTATTGAACTGTAGTTAAATTATATAAAAGTGAAAATTAGACATTGTTTAATGGAGAACTTAATGAGTAGACAAAAGAACTTATTCGAAGGAGCTGAACCTGCTAGTGATAATGGCAAGTTGCGAGTTGTGAGAAATAAGCTTATCTTATAAGAAAAATACGGATGTACTTTTAGATACAATTTCTGAAAAAAAAATGACCGGATAAATCTTTAATCCTCCGTCTGTCAGATCAGAAATGACTTGGGGGATAGACAGCAACAAGATAAACAGAACTAACAATAAAATAGTTCTACGTAAAATTTAAGCAAAGGTTTAATTTTACATTTATCGATTCATCGTTTCAATGTCGTAATTTCAAATAAGCGGAAATGGAAAGGATTATAGTAGCTATACGATTCAAGAATTTTTACTTAAAATAGTTGTACACAAAATTTACTGTTAAATTTCTTAATAGACGTCAAATCAAACATAGAATTATGGCCCTTTACGGTCTGAGTTCAAATCCCGCCAAGGTTAACTTTGCCATTAATCCTTACGGGGTCGATAAAATAAAGCACTGGGATATTGTTGGCCTTGTACCAAAAGTAGAAACAATTATTGTTGAGAATAAAGTGTAAATACGAAGCATTGTGAAATATGTAATAGAAGACCGATAATTTTCAAAACGATAGAAAAATACGAAGGGCAAATGATGACAAAGTTTTATTTTGAGTTGTTTCAGTTCCACAATCTTTCCACGCTTTTCTTTTACTGTAGATAGGATCCATAGAATCACAAGTGAAAATTTTATTCAAATGATTCTCAAACAAAATTTTGTAATAGGTTTCATCATTTATATGAGTGAAATGAGATGGTTTGAACGAGAATCGAAGCCAGGTTACAATATCGAAGGTTCGCCTTACCAACAAGATTTTTAAATCTATTTCACCGATATAAATGCATTAGGGGTGGAAGTGATTTTTAAATGCTATTCAACTGGGGGAAAATACAAAGAAAAAAAAAAACACTTGAATCAAATATGCCAGACGACTTTCTAAGCACGTTCGTCTGCTTTAGTCAAAAGAATTTTATCTAAAAAGACGTGTCATCACTTAGATTTGAAAGGAGAATAAATAACAGATTTCATTTTAAAGAATATCAAGTATGAGGAACTTTTCTTCTGCCTAACGGTTAATGTTTTGAAAATGGCATATTTATAAATAAATTTTATCAAATTTACTCGGTAAAACATGAAAGACCTTTTTTCTGCAATCTGATTGGCTTTTTAAAAAGGAAATGCTTCAACTACTAACATTTTTTTTATCAAAACACGAGAGAAAAGTGAAAAATTTTACAACATTCTTTGATTTTTTACTTTTATTTTATCTCTTTTTACACATTTGATTAAAAAGCAAACTTCTAAATGACGGAAGTCTCGAAAATTTCACAAATAAAGGCTTCTTGCTAAATATATTTTTATGATAACGTTTCTGAAAGGAGGTTACAATGAGGCTGTCAGTATTAATCTACCTGCTTGAGGTAGACACCAAGTTGCGCAACAAACTACACCTTACACAGAGCCTCCACGCTGAAGTGCCTTTTAAAAAAAAAAAAACACTGCCCAATATTTAACGCCAAAAAAAAAAAAAAAAAAAAAAAAATCTTAACTGCGTAATATTATATTTACGTATGCGTGTGTAGTAATGAGATGAATCAACCAACCAAAAGGTTGTCACTTCCGTCTGTATGATCTGTTTCTGAAGTGCAGAACCTCAGGTAGACATAGCTTCGTGGTGCCGGGAGGAGGATAGCGAGGGAGACATGCTAGAGTCAGTTAAACATATATATTGTTAAATGAGGTGGATACATATATTTTAAATTATAAATACCTTACAGCAAATATGAATTAGACGTAGCTAGAAGAAATATTTTAATCAACATAAAATATGTCGATCAAATGTGTATTGTTCAGCTAACTATTGCTGGAATGGAATGGATCTCCGTCAATTTTAACGGTGATTGTTCCAGTTATTCTGTCAGCGGAACAGCAAGTACGTGAAATTAACGTACAAATGGTTGAGCTTTTCACAGTCATTGTTATTTTAGTTCGCAGAGAGATTCAAATTGATAACTTCCTTTTAAATAACAGGTAGAGTCCATATGATGGTACTATAAAAAATTCCCGACTACCCAATTTCACTCAAAAGGCCCGAGTCAGGCAGAGGCTTTGATAAATGACACTTGCCCTAGATGCTACACAGTGAGACCTCATGATAGTCAAACAAATTTCTTAACCATTCAACCATGCTACGTCTACCTGTCTATTACTAGAGATGTATTCGTGTAGAACGAACTGATAGGTTGGAGTGACACTACAATAACGGTTCCCGTTTCCACTATCAACAATGCTAATATGCTAAATATAAACATACCACATCTAAATAATTGTTTCTACGTTAGGCACAAGGCCAGCAATTACCCAGTGCATTACTGGTACTTTATTTTATCGACCCCGTAAGGATGAAAGGCAAAGTTAACCTTGGCGGGATTTGAACCCAGAATGGCAAGGGCCGTAACTATACGTCAAAGCATGGCGTCCGACCCTCTACCGATACTGCCAATCCACACCCTTCCAGAAAGGGTCAAGGGAGTAGAAGTCAAAATAGACTAAGACAATTTTCCATCTTTCTGCTCAACATACAAATATACTGCGTATACTCTTACTATTTTACCTGTTCCAGCAATGCTGGGGCACCATCCTTGTTGCTTCACTTTCTATATCCAGCTTGCGTTGGCTGGGAATTGATGTGGGAGGGATTTCGCTTCTGCTGCTTTTACGTTACCTTCATTCCGTGCTGTGGGTTCATCTGGGATCCTGGATAGCAAAGTATCAATATGTTTCTTGAAAACTCACTTCAACAGTATGCAGCTGTCTCAATTTTATTCGCAGCTTATTAAAGAGTTGAGGGCCTTTGAACCCCAGACTATTGTGATATTGCTCCTTACTCTAAATGTGAAAGACGGAACCTTTGACACCACACAGTGACGTCCTGTTCGAGGGTTGGTCAATCTCTGAATGCCAAAATTCGGTGCTAGTCCCTCAAGGATCTTCCATATGTGTATCACTGCATACCTCTGCCGTCTTCATTCCAAGGAGTAGAATTTTAGTTATTTTAGCCTCTCCCACTCCTTCATAATGAAAATCCTCTTGGTGTAGCTTCGTTGGATTGCTTCAAGCTCTGGTTAGTTTGACACTATGGGGTGACCACAGTTGGGAGCAATAGTCCAGTCGGCTTAGGACAATTGTCCTCCATAGTACCAACATGGTTTCTTGGTCTCTTGTCTTGAAAGCCTGTAAGATTCAACAAGCGAGTCGTCTGCACATTGTCGCAATTTTCATGTGTGAATGAAACGATACATCGTCGCTCATGTCTATATCTGTATCAATTTCGATATGGGGATTTCGATCCCTCCTGGTCCGATGTAGCTTTGTTGTACTGTCGTGTTAGCAGGTTGATATCGTAGTGCTTGAAATTTTCCAGCATTAAATTGCATTTTGTTGTCCTCAGTTCTTTTGTATATGGCATCCAGATCTTGTAAATGAGTAGCATCAGCTGGGTTCTTGATTGCCTGTGCTACTTTTGTGTCATCAACATAGCTAGTGAGGGATGTTCTACTACAGTATGCATGTCTGAAAGACACCAAAAACAGTAGTGGTCCGAAGACAGTATGCTGGGGGAACCCCACTCGTTATTGATGTTTCCTTTGAGAGGGCCTGTCGGCTGCAACAGTCTGGCCTCTGTCTTTTAAGTCACCTATAGTTAGGCGAGAGTATTTGTTACCTCTGTTCTGCTTCTTCCTTTATGGATAGGGCATATTATGCCTTTTTAGTTCTCTGGGTAGTTTACCGCTAGCCAGAGAACTTCTGAAGAGGATCTTCAGTGATCTTGCTAAGGCACGCTTGTATGTTCAGGTCCAGCAGCTGAGCTTGCTCTCATTCTATGGCTGATATAACATCTTCCTCCGTTATATCTACGTGGTTGATGGGCGCCATTTCTCTGTGTAGTGCTGTGGCATCAAAGAATTCCCCTGGCTTTTTTATTTGAATGTGCTTATTTGGGTGTGTGAAAACACTTGTACTGTTCATTCAGAATCTCACTTATCTCTTCAGGATCCTCGGTCAACGAGCCTTTTTTATAGAAAAAACTGAGCCCAATCTTGCAGTGTACCGAGGCAGTCTCCTTTGCCTTTCTATGGCCCTGGTTTCTCTCTGTGTTATGAAATGTAATGTATATATGAAAAGAAAAAGGTGGGAGTGGCATTTTAGAAAAAGGTGACAAGTTTATTTGTAATCTACCAGCTCAAACTAGAAACACTTTTGTATCAGTTATAAAAATATAAACTTGGGGTGGGGGGGGACAACATTTTAGAAATGTTACAAGGCCTTTGATATGTAGTCTTCAACAGGCTCACAGTAGAAACCAAATGTCTCCCGAAATGTCGCTTAAGCTAAAACGTAGTGTCGGTTAGTGGACCCCTCTAGCTGTCCGTTCTACCTATTCCCCAATAAACCTGACGAGAGCCTACTAGAAATAGCAATCAAATAACACCCTACCGTTTAAAAAGAATAAAAGGACACAAACATTCCTCGACATGCATAAATACGGTTGGAACGCATCTAAAGATAGGCGGGGTAGCAACACCAGAAATACCAATCCAAGGAAACTGACCATAGAGCAACAATTCCAAATGAAATATTTTCTAAAAAAATATTTAACACAATTCAATGTTAGAAATAGTGTACTTCATAATTTTGTAGCTGAGAGATTAAAAACAATAAGCGAAACGGAAAGCCAAATTTCAGTATGGATCCCACCCATCATCTCAACGACTGAAAGCCAAATTCCTCCATCCCAAGGCCTGCTACCAAAGGGAGCTCCGCAGAATCCTGAAAGCACTGGTGGAGAGATAAGGCCGAAGAAATACAATACGCTGACCGCCAAAATATGAGAATTCTTCTAAAGAAACAAGGTTTTCGGGCCCGTCAGGATGTCTATATCTATCCTCGAAGCGGCTGACATCACCAAAATATTGTTTCAGTTCTAACTGCACTGTAGTACAAAACTTTCTCAAACGCACCCCAAAGCACCCTGTGCGACAATGTCTGCCAACCCTACCTATCATGATTTTGAAGCTGCACTCAAGTCCATCCAATCTTTTAGAGCCCCGAGGCTCGATATCATTCCCCTGAAAGTGACCAAGTATGGCGAATTACCTCTCAAAACAACAATCTTCCTCCTCCACTGCTCACAATACAGAGAGATGGCGAGGGATGACAGTGGCAGTTCGGATCTTCCGTGTTCAGACACATTGCACCTGTCATGTGGATCATGTGATATGTTGAACCTTTACGCCCTATAATAATAAAACACAAAGTAGTTATAGATACATTGAAAACAAGACAAGATGGTTTCGGTTGGAACGCACTTCATCATAGATCTGCTCAATTTTAGCTGACTCAAACTACTGATTAACTCATAATTGTGTCAACATTGACATTTTATACCACCCTCCAATGCTACCACCACTACCATCATTCCACCACACCGTCACCAATTATTTCTCAACACGAATCCTCCGCCAAACTTTGACGGGATTCAGCTCTCGAGGATCGAAGTGTCAGAAAAGTGTTCGTACGTAGGGTCAAAGCTCCAAGATGAATGCTTCGGTGGAGCCGGTGTGTTTGTATCTACAAAATATGCAGGTCTCCACTGAAACTCCAGCAGAAATTCCATCTCCTGAATCAGTATTACCTGCCCCGGTTCTACATGTCACAGCTCCTACCTGCTCGGAATAATTACAATCTTTGCTAGATACGGTTATTCGCTTGCGGACACACAGGATGTTTCATCCGCATGAGTCTACCATGGTTTCATTCTTGTACAGTGGCAGGGTTGATTGTTACCCGAGTCACTGTCAGCCGCCGGAGACAATACCCTCTAGTAAGGATCCACGGAACCTCATCTTGTACGCCTCTAGCCACACCGCTATACGCGCTTTGTCAACGTCTGCAGACCTCACCACACGGAGTGGCGAAGTTACGGTATGCCACCGAGGTACACGCCTGGATTTCACCGGGAACACGCCGAGAAGTGGGCATCGCAAGCCGTCAGGGATGACCCAAACGGTAACGATTGGTTGCTCCAGCCGAGTGGGATCTCCGAGGGGAGCTTTTTGAATTGTGTCAAGATGCGAATTAATATGAATCCCGTTCAAAGGCCTGCAAACGCTGCCATGCTGCAGCAGAGACAATTGCCCCCATCTGTGGCCAATATCCTTTGCTGAAAAGGCAGAGGATGGTCAGGAAAAACCAGCCATATTTGCCAGTTGATTGCACGTGAGAGTGTGTACCATGGTTGAAGGGTAGGCAAGAGTTGATCTTACAGTGTTGAACAAACTAGTCTTATCCCATATTTGATGACGTGAATGGCCGGAATCCGCGTGGTATTGGCCATAACAGTCCGTTGCCGACAGGGTAGGGCCTTGAATGACGAGGCCCCGAAGAAAGTGCAAAAACTCAGCCACATATTGCCCTCTTGCAAGAAGATTTGGGTGGGAAAGCCATTTGTGCTTGTGGTGGAGCTTGGTCCAAAGCCGCCGATGTGGTTATGTTGGTGTTATGTTGCAGCAGAGACAATTGCATACATCTGTGGCCAATATCCTTTGCTGAAAAGGCAAAGGGTGGTCAGGCATAACCAGCCATCTTTGCCAGTTGATTGCAGGTGAGAGTGCGCGCCATGGCTGAAGGATAGGCAAGGGTTGAGTTTACAGTGTTGAACAAACAAGTCTTATCTCAGATTTGATTACGTGAATTGCGGGAACCCGCGTGGTGTTGGGATTAACAGCCCGGTGCCTCCTCATTCAAGGCTCTACCTTGCTTGCAACGAAGAAGGTGCAAAATCCCAGCCACAGATTGCTCTGCTGCAGGAAGAATTGGTGGGAAAGCCGGGGTTCACGGCTGTCCATTGGTGCATGTGGAGCTTGGTCCAAAGCCGCCGACGTTGTTATGTTGGTGGTGGGGAGCATAAATTAATCATTTAAGAGTTTTTTGTGCCGTCCTGCGATGCAAGAAACGTTAGCGCAAAGAGCCATATAAAGGTCAATGCCGGGAATTCATTTAGAGATCATATCCAAAAGGGAAAGAACCGGAATAAAGGACGTTATCGCCGAGTTCCGTTTGAACAAACAGATGGGCCGGACATGTCGCATGGGTCACTGATAATCGATGGACACGTGCAGTTATCGAGTGGTATCCGTGCGAGCGGAAACGGCCATTCGGAAGGCCTCCACTCATGAATTGACTATATAAAGAGAATGATGAGACCGAAATGGAGAAGGAAGGAGAGATCAAGAAGGGAATGGATAGGCTGTGGGCAGCAGATTCAAAACGCCATCCGACTATCTGGCCGGTCAATTTGGTATATATAAAATGCAGTTTTGACATCTTTGTCACAAACTTACTATTAGTTCCAAGACGACAATAAAGGCAGAAAAGGCGCAGTTTTTACCTGCAGAAAAAACAAAATGGCGACAACAGCAAAGACCATCTGCCAAATCGGGTCTGCGACTTCTGCGTTTGGGTCCCTTCGATGGTGTGTCTGGAAGAAGCCTCATATCTCCCAAAGGACCAGGATCTGTCTTTTACGCACGCTGGTCCTACATGTCCTTTACAGCATTTAGACCTGGAACATTCTCAAGCAAGACCTGAACAAGCTCGAGGTGTTCTAAATGCGACTAAATTCGTAATACCAGACAACCAGCCACAAGAGTTTCGTTCATAAGTGTAGAGAGAAACTACATCAGATATACTACACCTTCAGTTTCAAGAGTTTCATTTATAATGTATTACGTATGACATTAAAAATAACAGGCATCAAGGGTTTAGTTTATAAGTATATTGATAACGACATCAGAAATAATAGTCCTTCAACCTCATGACCACTGTCCCATTGGCGAGAATCCGTCGCATTAACGTTGATGCCTCTCCTTTACAGCCGGGAAAGACTAACGCAGATCAGTTCGAAAAAGAACATCAATAAAAACATGCAAAATACGGTCCCCTACCTTTTAGAATATTTGAACTGACGAACAGCCGTCTAGCCAGATGACTAACTGGCAACCCGGCAGCTACCGACTCCGCCAGGAGGAACTCTTTCACCAACGCAGTGGGAATCGACTTCAGAGATATCCAAAATGAGCAGATCAGGGAAAGAACAGTACTAAGGGACGTTATCGCCGAGTACTGTCCAAACAAACTTAGATGGGCTGGACATGTCACACAGGCCACTGATAATCGATGGACCCGTGAAGTTGCTGAGTGGTACTAGTGCGAACGGAAACGGCTATTCGGAAGGCCTACACTCAGCTGGATTGATCACATAAAGAGAATGAAGAGACCGAAATGGAAAAGGATTGCGAGATAAAACGGATTATGTGCTGTGGACAGAAGATTCGAAACGCTCATAAGAAGTGAGGCGCGCGCTGTGAGGAGATTGGTTGAGCTCGAGACCCACTGAAAGAGCCGAGGCTACTGGTCTAAAGAAGAAATCATTACACACCGAGTAAAGTGATGAACTTCTGAGGATCCGCGCCCCCTTCGTCAACGCAACTCCTGAGGAACATCTTCGCGGCAAGACCAGGAAACAGATTAGTGACTAGCGAAGAGCAGATCAACTAAGCCAGTGACTGTGCAGTGTCCAGCCGTGGCTACAAGGCCGAGCAGCAGCGTACCCATGGTAATAAAGAGCTCGCCAGCAAATGACACCGAGTCAGTGTCACACATGAGCCGGTCCTGAACACTGTACCCCGGGGGGTACATCCTGGTGGGACTGCTTCGTCAATGCAGCAGTCCCGTGACGATCAGCTTTCGGCGACCTCCGTTGAGTGCCCAATCAGTGTGTGAAGAAGGCACGACTCTCCTAGCGAACCTTTTCTGACCGCCTTTACGGTTGGCTGTAGGAATTCCGTACGACTAAACCCCGTACAAGTATCCGTATGAATATTAAAAATAAGCGCGGGCCAAGTACTGATCGGTCTCCCTCGTGCGGAGGCGGTGCTAGCGGCGGACACTACCGGCTACCAGCACATCTTCGATCACAATAAGAAACTGCTCTTAACTTTGATACTTGGATCTGCCGGGCGAATGTCCCATTAGATTGCAAGAAATCGAGTGTGCATACCGGGAAAGATTGAGGTAGGAATGCTTAATTGCTTCAGCCGAGTTGTTAAGAGTAGCTTTCTGAACTGCCTGAAGCTGCACTCCAACACTTTTCCAGCCTAAGAATGTTTAACTCGAGGTAGCTGTGGCTCCAAGGCATGTAGCCGTTGTGGAGCTGTGTGACTCCATTTCCCACCTCAGTGGTCAATGCCTCAAGCTGAAATGTCACTGGTTGCGCGGCTGGTCGGAGCCGATTTCCGTGTCAACCAGATGCACCTAATTCCGGACCTGGTTCTGAGAATGGGGGGGACACTATCGTTGTGCTCGATATTACCGCCCGCTTCAAGATGCGCGGCCGATGAGAAGGTCCGCAAATATCGCGAGCTTGTAAAGCATCTTAGATCTGAGCAGTGACCGACTGTGCTGATTCATGGGTGCCCGATGGGTTCGTGCGGGTCCCTGTCCGGGGCAGCAGATGAGGCACTCGAGGTGCTAGGTATCGGTGACGAGGCCTTCCAGATATTTACCTGTCGCCGGAAGATATTGAGCACGCTCAATATGCTTAGAGACCGAGTCGCTTTCTCCGCCTTAAACGCTCACGACAGCATCCCTGGTGCGATCACACGGCCGAACCCATGTCTCCATCGAGTGGTACCGAGGCGAGCCAAAACGACCCCTCGGAAGGCCTCCACTCCGATTGATCACAAAGGGAATGATGGGACCGAAATGGAGAAGGATGGCGAGATCAAAAAGGGAATGGATGATATGCTGTGGACAGAAGATTCAAAGTGCGATCCGACTGTCTGGCCGGTCAAGGTAATATATATAAAATGCAGTTTTGACATCTTTGTCACAAACTGTTACTATTATTTTCAACAAGACAACAATAAAGGCAGAAAAGGCCCACTTATCCTTTTGTGCTGTGTCGCAATGAGATTGTATTCCTGGTGTGCCAATGAATTTCGGGATGTCTTGAAGAGAAAAGAACCCTTGATAGCAACCCAACTGAAACCGCCCCGATTATATCATACCAAGCTGTTTATTTCAAAGTTTTTATAATTATTTTTACAAAACTTCCATCATAATTCTATATAAGGATCTTAATGTTCCAAATATTAAATTTTAGAAATTATATTAGTAAATCACACTAGATTATTCCTTGTTAGAAAGAATTGTGCATAAAAATCTCAAAGAGGTGGTAACGAAACGGTTACATACATAAGGTGCGTAAAATCGGCAAAACAATCAAATAAGTTATAGGCATAGTGAAAGGGAGGAAGTTAGAATAGTTTGAGCACATGTGGGCTGATGGAGAGGCTACTTCTCGGACAGAGGACAAGAAAGGGGACAAAGATTGATTGAATATATGAATGAATAAAAATAACGGACATCCAACCTCGAGAATTTTGTTGATAAGTAGTGCGAGTATATGAAAAATAACAAACCTCCAGACTCCAGAGATTAATTGATCAGTCTATTACGACTGACTTTCAAAATAACAGACCTTCAGTCTTAAATCCGCATGCTCGTCTCAAGCCAAGCCTCAGTACGCGCTTTGTCGAAGGCTGCAGACCATCACACTGAATGGCAATTTATCGTTATGTTACATTTTGCCAACTTATGTGGAACAAAAAAGGCTTATCCCAGATTTGGCCTCGAGAAAGGTGGGATTCACTGCGGTGGTGGGCGTAACAGTTCGGTACGAGCAATGCACAGGCTTGAATGACGAAGCAACGGAGAAGGTGCGTAAATATCAGCCACAGATTGCTCTCCTTCAGGAAGAATTGGATGGGCGAGACGTGGTTCACAGCTGCCCGTTGGTGCATGTGGAGCTTCGTCCAAGGTCGCCGACGTTACATCCACAATAAATTTGGTGCTCTTGCCGGCTAGCCTAATATTAGGCGTTTCATGTTTAGGGTTAGGCAGCTGTGCTCTCATCTCGAACCCCTACAAACTTTAAGAACTAAGAAAGGCCCCCATTTATACCGGACGTAAGACCATCTCAGACTCCATCCAGCTGGCAGCTGCGTGAGGGCCTCCCTATTGCGTCCGCAGTTGATTGGGTCAAAAGTCTACTCTGCATGTCCTATCAGTTTCGATCGTGCTGTGCTGTGCTGTGGGTTTCTTGATACCATTAGTGATTGCTCCCTAATAAACTGGTGGCACCATACTGCGTGGCTCAGCTCCAGAATTCTTTGAACATTTGACGGAAACTTAGGCTGAAGATATTTTTCTTTTGGGGGGGGGGGGCGTCTTCTATGGATCCCGCGGGGGCGCTCACAAGGACGTCTTTTTAAAAAGATTTCACTTTGTTTTCCTTCTATTACATGTATTATTGGTAGGGGCCGGCTGGAAGTTTCTGAATGGTAAAAAATGTCACCATACCTCCGTTTGTCTAGGCGTTCGCCATCCTACATTCGGAGTTACTAGTTTCACATGTTTTTCCTCCACTAAGAACGTTCCTGTCGATACTAACAATATTCTTTTTCCAGGTCCTACTCGCGAACGATGGAGGAGGTTTACTAGAACCAAATAGAAAAAGTAAGCACATGTGACAAAAAGAAACGCGCTGTCGGAATTTCAACTCCTGACATTACGATCGTGTGCAGAACACTTCAACCACTAAACCACGTTTCTGTTTTTGTATATAAAATGCAGTTTTGAAATCTTTGTCAGAAAATGTTACTATTAATTTCAGACAGAAAATGCTTACCTATCTTCTTGTGCTGTGTCGCAAAGAGATTGTATTCCTGGTGTGGTGCCAATCAATTTCGGGATGTCTTGAGAAAATAACCCTTGATAAACCTGAAACCGCCACTGATCATATAGTAAGCCCTTTATTTTAAAGTATTTATAATTATCAAAGAAAAAGAAACCTTCCGTCATAATCTTATGTAAGAACCTTAATGTTCCAAACACCAACTTAATGAAAAATAAAGTTATATTACTAAATCAACAGATTCTTCGTTGTCTGAAGAATGTGTGTATCATAAACAATCTCATTAGAAACATTGTAACGAAAGGACTATTACTTAATATGCTTCAACAGTATTGATGGAGAAACTACTGCTAGGACAGAGAACGAGGAAGGTGCCAAAGATTGACTGGATGTAGTTAAAGAGTGGTTGAATGACGGCTATATCTGATGCTTGGTTGGTAAATGCAGACACTGAAACCACGAGATATGATACGTGTAGAGAGATATTGGCTATAACAGACCTCTCTCTTAACTACACCCCCTTGTCACGGGAAGAGTACTTACATCTGGGAAAAAGCTGTACGAGAGAGGCAGCATCGTCTTTATTAAGTTCCTAATATTTTCCCCGGTGATTGTTGCTGTCTTGGCAGGTGCAACCATTCTCGAGTTGTCTTCCACGTAAGGACGAACTAAGAGCGTATACCAAAAATGGAAAGTATATCGAATGACGAATATATACGACATTTTGGGGCCGTTAAACCATTGACTAGGAGGAATGAGATGGGAGTCTCCTGGCCAGCCGCGACTTACTGTAATGGCCGCTCGTGGCGAGCGGTAATCATCTCCGAGGACTGACTACCAACAATTACCATTCGTAAGTTCGTTCCGGATAGATCTACCTTTGACTACGGTACACACGTCTTGGTTTTGAAGGGCAAACAGCTTCCCTCGCAATGGGCTCGCGACACCGTGGGTCGTGTTGAAGAGGTCTACAGGCCCCTAGTGGAGGAGGATTGCCTGGAGATTCCGTGCAACAACGTAATGTTTTGTTTATGGTGTCCGCACAACTTGTCTGGCGAAGGCTGATTTTTAAATGTTCCAAATGTGGTAGGGAGTGTGAACACCTTCATTCGCTCAGAGTCCACTCTGGCCGATGTACAGGCAGAAGATAGGACGACAATTCCGCTGCCTCAAGCCTCAACTATAAGTGTGGGAATTGCGGTGATACTTCTTGAAAAGGAGGGAGATCCTTGTGGCGGGGTGCCGTCGCATCCACAACTCCGTTTCTGCCTGGAAAATCCGTTCAGCAAATTAGTTGGAAAAGGAGCGATTTCAATAAAAAGAAATGCAGTAACCAGTACCCTACCCGCGTAAGTAAGTCGGCTGGCGAGCGGCCGCATAGCCAGGTGCGTGGAACTGGTTCTCCGGCATCCTCCAATGCCACCTGGAGAAATTCGTTCGGCGCTGCAGTGGAGGCGGGTCGCTCTCGATGATCCGCTGCTTTTGACGAGTGTCTCACCACAGTAGGAGATGAGATCACGGACGAGGGTTGGAGAGCGATCACGGACGAGGGTTGGAGAGCGATCACGAAGTGTGTAAGAGGATGGTTGGAGCACGCACGCTCACGTAGGAAACGTATTAAAACCGTGAGGAGAAGACCGAAACGGCCCTACGGGATTTCTGGTAGTAAAAGTAAAGGAAGTAGGCCGCTTTATGCTCGCTACCAGAATGTGTATGATCGTAATAGGAAGAAGCTCCTTTTAGTGATTTTAGTGGATGAAAACCAATGGGGGGTGTCCTTTACCTATTTCCGACATCGAGTCGGTTTTTATTCGGGCAGGTTTTCCCACCCGGGACCGGAGGTGCTTATCCTGCAATGGAAGTGGTGGATAACGCACCGCCTTTGCGTCCATTCACCTCGAATGTGACACGAAGGTGTATGAACTCAACTTCTGCCCCAGGGACCGACGGAATCACAGCCCCATAGGTCCGCGCCCTCGACCCTGCAATTCTTGTGAACCTTTAACTGCATGTTGCGTGGTTGGAAGTTACCTGATGTCTTGAAACTCGGCAGGTCTGTCCTGAATCCTAAGAAGATGGATGATCCGGTGACCTATCTAATTGGAGACCCCTGACGATATGCTCTATCCTTTATCGCCTATACACCAGGTTACTCTCCAATAGGATGTTTCAGGTAACCCCTCTGAATTCTTCCCAAAGGGGATTAGTAAGTGTTGACGGTTACAGCGAGACCATGTTCTTGCTGCGACAGCTTCTCAAACGTAGCATGGAAGCGTGATTGAGGATTCGGCGGTTGCCTTCATCGACCTGGCCAAGGCGTTCCAATCGGTTCTGCTATCACTCGAGTTTGCAGCCATGAGAAGACTTTCACGAGCATATGATCGATGTCGTGAAAGGTCTTTATGAAGGATGTGGTACAAAATTCTCGGTCGGAGCGGAAACGAGCAGACTCATTGATATGAAGCGTGGAGTCCGGCAGGGAGATACACTAACCCCTTCTCTTTAACTTAGCCACGGACCCGTTGATGGACGTTCTGTCCAACTGTGGCTTACTGGTTAAAGATGTGGGGTTGTCGAGCTTGGCGTATGGGGACGACAATGCAGCTGCAACATCTCGTTGACAGATACGTGTCGTTCTACCGTGAAGTGTGGCTAGCGGTGAATATCTCTAAATGCGCCTAGTTTTCGGTAAAATCGTGGGGTAAATCTTTCTTGGTCAACACGGATCCTCCTCCAGAGATCGATGGGATTCAGCTCTCGAGAATCGAACCTGCAGAAAAATGCTCTTAAGGGTCAAAGTCAGCCCATGGTCGAACTCCAAGATGAGTGTTTAGGTGGAGCAGGTGTCACAGTATTGATAAAATATGCAGGGCTCCACTGAAACCCCGGTAAAGATTACATGTTTTGCAGCAATATTTTTGCTGAGTTGTATTCCTCTACCTCAATTCAAGTCATTCATAAGTCATTTCTAATAAAATCTATAAACTCATTCTCATGACACCATGCCGCTGAGGGGTGAGCAAGTGGTGAAACTGCAGGTGCGGAAAGAACTCAAACTTTGCACGTGGAAATTGCGAAATCTGTTGGACAACAACAAAGAACAGCACTGGTCAACAAAGACTAGCCGAGCACATCAAAGTGCCAGCTCACAGAATTTGGTGGTTGATACACGTTTTGGAGCGGTGGCTTTTTCGCAAATTCCCTAAGCTTCCAGATGGCCTCAATCATCTGATGATGCTCCAGTTCTCATTTGGAAACGCATCTTGGTCTTTGTTGGGTATATGCACTCGGACAACATGAAAGAAAAGATTCAGAATGTCCGGTGTTGCAATTAGGCAGTATAAATCCAGCCAGGTTGATAAAAATGTGTCGTTCTATCGTGAGGTTGGTCGCGCGGTATCTCTCTCCAAGTGTCTCGTTTTCAGTGAAATCGTGGGGCGGGGGTGTCCGATCAACACTAGTGTTACTAAACTCGATGGGATTCGGCTTTCAGATCTCGAGGATCGATCCGTCAGATAAATGCTCCTAATGTAACTTAAAAGTTTGTCCATGTTTCAAACCCCTAGATAAATGTTTTGCGAGGAACACGAGTGACAAATTAAACCAGTACATTACAGATATTTATTTCTAGAAATCAATTGAACATTTGTGACCTGTTCCAATTCAACAATTCCTGTCATATTGAACCACCAGTTCAATTTCCAATAAAACTATTTCATTTAATCTACATTTTCTGTGACTATTGACCAGTTTCCCAAAGCTGTTTTTTGGTCACCGAAAATCAACTATGGGGAAATAATGGGTTATATTGTGTCAAGTATGAAATGTGTAGAAAAAAAAAAAAAAAAAAGAAAAAAAAAAACAGTTTCTACAAATTTCATACTTAACGACCCAATAGTTTAGGCACAAGGCCAACAATTTGGGGGAGGGGAAAATTCGATTAAAATCAACCCCAGTGCTACCGTGGTACTTTATTTTATCGATCCCCGTAATGATGAAAGGCAAAGCTAAACTCGGCGGGATTTGAATTCAGAACATAAAGGGCCGAAGTATGTTGTCCGATACTACCGACACTGCTAATCCACCGGCCTACTATGAGGAAATTATGGATTAGAATTTAGAGACAAAGTCAGCGACTTGGTAGGGAAGGAGGATGAAATCGATTAAATAGGCTTCAGTACTTGAGTAGCAAATAGGTCGGCGCTTCAAATCTCGTATTATCCGAGGGCAGGGACTCGTTAAGCCTGCGGTCGAGGGTACTGGATTAAGGTCCTTCAACCAGTTACTCCGGTTATTTGTGGCCCGAAATGGCGCCAAGCAATTACCTCGAGGTGTGGCCATCAAATCGGGCCAACACCTTAGTAAGCCCGTCGACCCATTGGTTAACGACTTGGACCGGATACCAATGATCATTTTTGATCGTAGTTCAAACTAAAAATGTTTGCTTGATTATTATACACCTTGATCTTACGAGGAAAACAACTCCGCCACCTGGCCCGTCGAAAGGACCGAGGCTGCTGATCTAAAGAAGAAGTCAGTACGCACCGAGAAGAGGGTCAGCGCCCGTTTCGTTAACGTGACTCCTGAGGATCATCTTCCTATGTATCCATATACTAACACCCAGCCCACCCGGCCTGGATACACTGACTTTAACCCTCCCGAACTCGTCCTCGCGGTACCGAACCGCCCACCCACACCCAACTGACTGCAGCCCGTCGTAACCAACAGCCTCGAAAGGGGACACTAAGCGAAGGCCAACTTCCAGACCCATGCAGTCCGTCGTTGGCAATGGCCTCGTAAGACAAACTCGAGCGGTTGTATGGCTCCGGACCCAGCAGTCTGCTTGACGAACCTAAACTAATCGCCGAGCAAAACTTCCAAGGGAATAGCGGATCACTCCGGACGTTTTTCAACGCATCGGCCGGCGGCCAGTGTAGCCGGCACCCCTTACCTCGAAGCGGACCAACCCAAGTACGTGGGACAGTCCTTCTCGCGTTCGTTCACGCCGTCATTATTTGAAGTAGTTCGCGTCTTTCCGCCACAAAGATAAAGGTTGACTAAGCAACAATCATTCAATCTTCGACACCAGACAAAAGACAAAGGTTAACCTTTGAGAAATTTCAACTCCAAACGAACCGAATTACCATGAGCCTCTTCGTTGAACTTTCCAACGAAACTGCCCAATATTTTACGTCAAAAGAAAAAATACAAATATCTTAATCTTAACCGCGTAATTTTATATCTATAGTAGAATCATTACAAAAAGAATTAGTGTGCATACATATATGTTGGTGTGTGTAGTAACAGCATGAATCAACCAACCAAAGGTTGTCATGTTCGTCTGCCCGTTTGTTCTCCGAAGAGGCCAGCGATGGAGACTAGAATTAGTTCAACAAATATATTTTTAATGAGGTGGGTACACGAGAGAGGGGGCATGTACCTCTGTAGGGGGGGGGCTAGCCATGCCCTTTTCAGGATAGCTCGTCGTGCATTGGGTCCCACCCGATACTCAGCTCTCACCTGTGGCCCCAAGAAGCTGTAACGTGCGACAGCGGCCACACCCCGGTAAACTGCCTTGGCTGGCGGGCCGAACCAGCTTGAGTTTAGCCAGGCGGGTCTGAACACCCCTGGTGAGTGAGATAGGGGTGTCTTCCCTGCTTTCACGCGGCCTCCAAACCCCACAGTGGTGCCTGGCTCCTTGCCTTACCCCCTTTCTCCACTGGCACGCAGCTGAATAACGATAGCCTGCGCATCGGCGTTTCCTTAAGGCTTGGATTCCGGATCTGCGAGCCACATAAATGTCCCTGTGGATCCACCGTGTAAATGTCCCTCACCGTGGACTCTTTCGGCCTCCACCTGCTTTCCTTTCGCCACAGTGCCGGTCGCCTTTTACGCCATGCTGCCCTCAACGAGGTCATAAAGCATGGCTTGGACACTGCAGGCTTTCCCTCCCAACTCGAGCTGATTGGCCCTTGGCAGTGGCAACTTCTGGTGTCCTTGGCCCACCTCCTATTACCCACTATAAGCGCTGAGCTGGCCAGCTGCAGGTGTGAGCCTCGCGAGTTGGAATGGCTCTTCCAGCGCATCTCCCTTACCATCCTCCGGGGAAACGCCTTCTCCATTCTGTCCGCCGGGTCTGTTGGGAGGCCAGCACGTGGGACCCATTTGCTCACCATACAGATTAAGACATGACCTCTCTTTTACGATCTTTAAATTGACAAAAATAAATCACGTATTGTTTGCACTCAATTTCAGCTAACTATTGCTGGAATGGAAGGGATCTCCGTCAATTTTAACGATGATTGTTCCAGTTCGGTCAAAAAGAACAGGATGAATGTGAAATTAACGTACAAATTGTTGAGCTTTTCACAGACATTGTTATTGTAGTTCGCAGGGAGATTCAAAGCGATAACTTCCTTTTAAATAACAGGTACAGTCCATATGACGGTACTATAAAAAAAAATTCCCGTCTACCCAATTTCACTCACAAGGCCCGAGTCAGACGGAGGCTTTGATAAATGACACTTGTCCTAGATGCTACACAGTGAGACCTCACCTGGGACGACTTAATGATAGTCAAACAAATTTCTTAACCAGTCAACCATGCTACGTCTACCTGTCTATTACTAGAGATGTATTCGTGTAGAACGAACTGATAGGTTGGAGTGAAACTACAATAACGGTTTCCGTTTCTATTATCAACAATGCTACACACTCATATGTTAAATATAAACATACTTTTACTTACATCTAAATAATAAGGAGGGGAAACAGTTTTCCATCTTTCTGCTCAACGTACAAATATATTGTGTATACATACTTTCGTATTTAAAGCATGCGTGAAAAAAGCGGGGAGCGACATTTCAGGAAAAGGTGACAAGTTTATTTGTAATCTACCAGCTCAAACTAGAAACATACTTTTTTATAAGTTATGAAAAATATAAAGTTGAGGGACAACATTCTAGAAATGTTACAAGGCCATTATTATTATGTAGTCTTCAACTTTCTCACAGTAGAAATCCAATTTCTACTAGAAAAAGGAATCTAATCTCCCTCAAATAACACCCTACCGTCTAAATAAATTAAATGACAAACATTCCTCGATATACATAAATACGGTTGGAACGAATCTGAAGATAGAGAGAGGTGGCAATACCAAAAATACCAATCCACAGAAAATGACCATAGAGCATCAATTCCAAATGAAATATGTTCAACAAAAATCTTTAATACAAATCAATAGTAGATATAGTGTACTTCACAAATTTATAGCCCAGAGATGAAAAAATAGGACGGAACCGTCAGCGGGAATGAAAAAGCCTCGCATCTTCAGTAGACCAAACGACTACGTAGACCATTATGCTAAGCCGAGAAGACATTTTATCAAATTAGTCTCTGCAAGACAACACACGTACTCGCTGACCGACCGCACACCTTTGTCGAAGGCTGCAGACTTCATCACACGGAATGGCAATTTATCGTTATGTTACATTTTGCCAGGTTCCGTCAGGTTCAATGAGGTACACGCCTGGATTCTACAGCAAACATGCCGAAACGTGGCCATCTCAGCTTGTCCGGGATAACACAATCGACATCGATTATTCCAGCCGAGTGGTATTTCGGGGTGGTGCTTTTTGAATTGGCTTAAGATGCAAACCTATACATTCCCCTCTCGCGAATGTCTTGAGAGGAGGACACGGATCGAAGGCATGCGGACGCTGCCATGCATCTGCAGAGACAATCACCCACATATGGGGGTCTCTGGACGCTTCCGAGTCCCCTCCACTGTGGCTGCCTGTCGTCTAATCCCCTTTTCTCCTTTATGAACCCTTGCCGGGTCCGGGGGATGATTGCCTCAGGGGTTTTTTGGGGGGGAGGGGGGCGTTAGGGTCTAGAATCTCTTCCTCTTTTCTTTTTTATTTTCTTTAGAAAAAAGAATTTCGACTAACTTGAGCAAGCGGTCGAATAGATATCCGAGTGATGGAGATGTAAGACGCCTCCGCCGGTTCCGCTAGTCTGGGCGTTCGTACTGGGTGCACGATAGCACGCCCTCACCCCCCACCCCATTGCAGGGTTACGCGTTACGTTATAATGTTTGTTTTTAACTAATAAGTTTACTAATGTTTATAGGAAGAGAGAAGGAAAAATAGGACCCGAAGCGCGTTACAAACGGGTGGTCGAGCGGTGCACGACCACCTTACTTTAGTTTAGGACATTTTAGAAAAGGATTGGACTTTACTACCGGACTGACTGGGACACGGCGTTATGCAGATGTCGCTTTTGGCGTAGGCCGTGGAACCTCCCACACTAAACCAGGAGGGAAAGGCGTCTCTTATATTTTCTGAATTGAAAATTAAGTTAAATGCCAGAGAACATAGCCAACGATAGTTTTTCTTGGTCATCCACATGACCAAGAAAAACCATCTTTGCAGGCGAAAGCATACGCCACGGTTGGATGGTTGGCTGTGGGCCATCTTATGTGGAAAAAGAAGACTTATCCCAGATTTGGCCTCGAGAAAGGTGGGATTCACTGCGGAGGTGGGTATAACAGTTCGGTACGAGCAATGCACAGGCTTGAATGACGAGGCAGCGGAGAAGGTGCGTAAATATCAGCCACCGATTGCTCTACTTCAGGAAGAATTGGATGGGCGAGACGTGGTTCACAGCTGCCCGTTGGTGCATATAGAGCTTCGTCCAAGGTCGCCGACGAGGCCATATCGGTGCTAGGGAGCACAGATGAGTCGTTTCAGACGTTGTGTCGTCCTGTGGTGCCAGAAACGTAAGCTATGCTTCAGTAACTGAAGGGGCCCAACCTGCTGTGGAGGTGATGGAGAGGCATACTTTAGCGGTTCTGAAGTGCTGTTTAGACAGCAATGTATGTCCGGCATAACGAGTGGGAGTTGGTGTGACAAACAACCCAACTGTTTATGGTTCAGTGGGATATCAATCGTTTCTAAAGGTGGACGTTCGTTCGTTAATGGCGTCGGGTCACACCCACAAATTTACTAGTCATGCCGGCTAGCCTGATATTAGGCGTTTCATATCTCGGGTTAGGCAGCTGTGCTGTCTGATCTCGATCCCCCATATGCTTTAGGTGCTAATAAAGGACCCCATTTATACCCGGACGTAAGACCATCTCAGACTCCATCCAGCTGGCAGCTGCGTGAGGCCCTCCCTATTGCGTCCGCAGCTGATTGGGTCAATGGTCTATTCTGCATGTCCAATCGGTTTCGATAGGGCATGCAGCTCGGTGCTGTAGCTTTTTTGGTATCATTAATGATTGCTCCCTAATAAACTGGTAGCACCATACTGCATGGCTCAGCTCCACCAGAATGTTTCGAACATTTGTCCGAATCTTAGCGCGAAACTTTTTGGCGGATTTTTCAATGGACCCCACGGGGCGCGCACGAGGATGTCTTTTTTTAAAGAGATTTCACCTTTTCCTGCTATTACATGTATTATGGGTAGGAGCCAAATGGAAAGTATCTGAATGGTGAAAAATGTCACCATTCAGATACTTCGCCTTGAACAAGCCTTAAGCCATCCTACATTCGGAGTTACTCGTTTTGTGTGTTTTTCCCCACTAAGAATGTTCCTGAGAATGTGGATACTAACAGGATATATTCCTGGTGCGGTGCCAATCAATTTCAGGATGTCTTCAGAAAATAACCCTCAATTACAAACCTGAAACCGCCACTGATCATATGTAAGCCGTTTATTTTAAAGTATTTATAATTATCAAAGCAAAAAAAAAAAAAAAAAAAAACCTTCCGTCATAATCTTATGTAAGAACCTTAATGTTCCAAACACCAACTTAATGAGAAATAAAGTTATATTACTAAATCAACAGATTCTGCGTTGTCTGAAGAATTTGTGTATCATAAACAATCTCATTAGAAACATTGTAACGAAAGGACTATTACTTAAGCTCAAGGTATAGTCAAAAGGAAAGAGTTGGAATAGTTTAGGTACATGTGGGCTAATGGACTGCTGGCAATAGTATTGATGGAGAAACTGTTAGGACAGAACGAGGAAGGTGCCAACAATTGACTGGATGTCGTTAAAGAGTGGTTGAATGACGGCTATATCTGGTGTTTGGCAAATGTAGACATTTAAACCACGAGATACGACACGTAGTGAGATACATTAGCTATAACAGCTTTCTCTTAACTACACCACCTTGTCACGAGAAGAGTGCTTACGGTGACGGTCGCTGTCTTCACAGGTGCAACCATTCTCGAGTTGTCTTCCACGTAACGACGAACTAAGAGCATATACCAAAAATGGAAAGTATATCGATATGACGAATACATACGACAGTTGGGGGGGCCGTTAAACCATTGACTAGAACGAATAAGATGGGGTATCCTGGCCAGCCGCAAAGTATTGATGTAGCTCTACCGACAATTACCATTCGTATGTGCGTTCCGAATAGATTTCCAATCGGCGGAGGATCGCAAGGCACGCTACGGAAGTCGAGCGTTAGTGTGCAACTCGTGCGGCAGCCGCCCCTTGGGAGACGGCTGCGCTACCCGATACTCGTGTTGGCCTGAAGAGGAGGTGGCGATGCGTGAAGTGAAGAAAGAACTCCTTGCGGTGGGTCACATCCACGCAGGTATCGCTCCGTTTCTGCCTGGAAAATCCGTTCAGCAAATTATTTCGAAAAGGAGCGATTTGAATAAAAAGAAGTGCAGGAATTAGTCCCCTACCCGCGTAAGTAAGTCGGCTGGCGAGCGGCGGCCTAGCCAGGTGAGTGGAACTGGTTCTCCGGCATCTTACGATGCCGCCTAGAGGAATTCGCTCGGCGCTGCAGTGGAGGCGAGTCGCTCTCGATGGTGCGCTGCTTTTGACGAGTGCCTCACCACATTATGTGATGAGGTCACGGACGAGGGCCGGAGCGCGGTTGCGCAGTGTGTTAGAGGATGGTTGGAGCAGGCACGCTCACGTAGGAGACGTATTAAGACCGTAAGGAGAAGACCGAAACGGCCCTACAGGAATTCTGGTAGTAAAAGTAAAGGAAGTAGGGCGCTTTATGCTCGCTACCAGAATTTGTACGATCGTAATAGGAAGAAGCTCCTTGTGATTTTAGTGGACGAAAACCAATGGGGGTGTCCTTTCCCAGTTGCCGACATCGAGTCGGTTTTTATTCGGGCAAGTTTTCCCACCCGGGACTGGAGGTCGATCTCGGTGCTTATCCTGGAACGAAACTGGCGGATAACGCACCGCTTTTGCAACCATTCGCCTCGTTTGAGGTTGTTGTGGTACGGAGGTGTAAGAGATCAACCTCTGCCCCGGGGACCGACGAAATCACACCGACAGGTTCGCGCCAACGACCCTGCAATTCTTGCGAACCTTTAACTGCATGTTGCGGGATTTGGAAGCTATCCGATGGCTTGAAACTCGGCAGGTCTGTCCTGAATCCTAAGAAGATGGATGATCCGCATGACCTATCTAATTGGAGACCCCTGACGATATGCTCTATCCTTTATCGCCTATACACCAAGTTACTCTCCAATAGGATGTTTCAGGTAACCCCTCTGAATTCTTCCGAAAGGGGATTCGTAAGTGCTGACGGTTGCAGCGAGACCGTGTTCTTGCTGCAACAGCTTCTCAAACGCAGCATGGAAGCGTGATTGAGGATCCGGTGGTTGGACGTTGCCTTCATCGACCTGGCCAAGGTCTTCCAATCGGTTCTGCTATCACTCGAGCTTGCAGCCATGAGAAGACTTTCACGAACATATGATCGGTGTCGTGAAAGGTCTTTATGAAGGATGCGGTACAAAATTCTCGGTCGGAGCGGAAACGAGCAGACTCATTGATATCAAGCGTAGAGTCCGGCAGAGAGATACACTCTCGCCTCTTCTTTTTAACATAGCCACGGACTCGCTGATGGACGTTCTGTCCAACTGTGGCTGACTGGTTAAAGATGTGGGGTTGTCGACCTTGGTGTATGGGGACGATAATGCGCTAGTTGTCGGCTCTCCAATGGAGCTGCAACATCTCGTTGACAGATACGTGTCGTTCTGCCGTGAAGTGTGGCCAGCGATGAATATCTAAATGCGCCTAGTTTTCGGTACAATCGTGGGAGAAACCTTTCTTGGTCAACACGGATCCTCCTCCAGAGATCGATGTCCAGAGATCGATGGAACTCAGCTCTCGAGAATCGAACCTGCAGATAAATGCTCTTACTTAGGGGTCAATATTGGCCCATGGCCGGACTCCAAGATCGGTGTTTCAGTGGAGAAGGTGTCACTGTATCGATAAAATATGCAGAGCTCCACTGGGACCCAGACAAAGGTTACATCTTTTGCAGCAATATTACTTTCCGAGGCTGTTCTACACCTTGTCGCATGTGTCGCCTGCCCAGAGTAATCTTGAAGCGCTGGACACGGCTAATCGTGCAGGGACCCATAAGATACTGTATCTGCATGAAACGACCTATGTTTCTTTCCTCTATTGTAGCAGACGAGATATTGGGCTGACTGTCAATTGACGAAAAAGATTCCTTCCATCGCGATTCGCAAGAATCTTCGTCTGCTGGTCTCTAGTTATGCCGCACTACGCTATCTTGTTCGTGTAGAGAGACTACAGACCAGACCACTAGCCTCAAGAGTTTCGTTGATGAGTGTAGAGAAACTATATTGGAAATAATAGTCACATCAAAACAAATATAATTTAATTGACAGTTTGGTGGAGGTGTTGGTAATACAGGTTTCTTAAATATATTAGATACTCTTCATACCATAGATGCTGATACGAATGTCAGGACGGGGGTCACTGCTAAACCGCTGACAACGAGCTTTTTGTCATTTTTGGCGGCTCTTCAAATAGAATTATCAAGTGATGCTCGAAAGGAAGCTTAGCTTTTCCAGCGCATTAGCATCAAAAGATCGGTCATCACGTCTTGCCTGGCGAAACCTAAATTTGGTTTTATGTTCTGTCCGTAGGTTAGTGGCACTTCTCTGACCCGTCTACTCGTACATATCTGAGGTTTGTAGTGTAAGTAGGTCCACTTAGGTCGCTCTCGAGCGCTACTGGTAACATGTAACTCAGTACAACCTATTACATGGTTAGTTCATCGACTAAACCGGCAACCTCACCAAGCCTGCAGGGTAATTTCGGGACACCCTATGGGAGTGAAAAGCAAAACCTATGAAAGGGCGGAGGAACTCAAGGGTTAACCGACAATAGTGGCTAAAACTTTATACCTGTAAAGACTGATACAGTGGACTACATGGAAACTAACCCATAATGGTCCAACGAGTAGAATGTGTAACATAGTACAGAGCTGTGGAGAGCAATTAGGGAACAGTGAGGTATATGCCATTGCTAGCCATCCATTGCATTTCCAGTCATTTCGATTGTCTTGCCATTGGATATAGATAGGCAGTGACGAGAGACTGGGGCTGACGCGTTGTATCCCTCTACCTCACTTCAAGTCATTCATAAGTCATTATTTCTAATAAAATCTATCAACTCATTCTCATGACACCAGACCGCTGAGGGGGTGAGCAAGTGGTGAAACTGCAGATGAGGAAATAGTAAAAATTGTAAATACACACCCGAACACAGGCAACCCAGGACTTTGCTTCGCTCTACACTAAACGAAGCAGAACTCGGCATCTCCTTGGATGTCTGGACAGCTCTCTAGCAATTGTTCCCCATATCTGAAAATGTAACACATGTTGGATGTGGTTTTCATCGACCTGGTGATGGACATCGGTACGACGTAGCACTTGCTTTTTTGCATGCACGAGATGACGTGACTTTCACGAGCATATACGATCGATGCACGAAAGATCTGACGGCTGGGCCACAAAAATTCTCGGAATGAGCGGAAACGAGCAGATTTACCGAAATCAGCCAAGGAGTCGAACAGGACGTCGTTCTCTCACTCCTGTAAATCAACTGTGACTTAGAGGTTGACAGGAGTACGTATATCTAACTTGGTGTACGTGAACGACAATGCCCTGGTGGCTGATTCTCCGGCGAGACTGCAGCGTCTGGTCAATGGATATACATTATTCTATTGAGGTCAAACGCGCGGTAAATTTTCAGTGAAATCATGGGGGAAACACGATCAATATTAGTGTATCTAAAAATCGATGATATCCAGCTTTCAGGGATTAATCCGTCAGCGAAATGCTGCTCCCTAAGGCTAAAAGTCAGTTCATGTTTCGTGCTCGTAGATAAATGTCTTCCGTGACCACGTGTGGAAAATCAAACCAGTACATTCTAGAAATCAATTGAACATTAGTGACATATGTTCCAATTCAACACACAGTTCCTGTCATTTAGAACCACCAGTTCAATTTCCAACGAAACGTTATTTCATTTAATCTTCATTTTCTGTGCGACCAATTAGCGGTCAATATGCTTCCGTAATTGACTGAACTCATTCCGATCTTGCGGGTTGTCAAACAAGGGGACGTACTATTGCTTCTACTCTAACATCGCCACGGATCTCGTCGTTGAGGCTTTGTCCTCTATCCGCGAAGTATACGATGGACGCTAATAACAGTACTCTTGGCTGACTACCGTGAGACTTCAGCGCTTAGTCAATAAAAACATTGATTTCTTCAGCGAGGTTGACCCGGTGGTCAATGTCTCCAAATGCGCCACCTTCTCAATTAAGAATTTAAGTAAATATTTTAGTCAACAGTGTCACAATGTGCTAGCCCGCAGCGCCTTGGAAGCATTAGACTCGATCGTCGCTCCACGACTCGTAAGATTGTCCACCTCTACGAGAGACCTCTGTGCACTTCCTATACAGCTCGAATGGGTGGTCTTGGAGTTTTCCAACTGCCCAAATTGATTCCAGCTAGTTTTATCCGCCGTAACCACCGCCTCCTTACGATACCGTACTTATTCTGGTCGAGACTGCAGAACTTGCCAAAAACAATATTAATATCGTGGCCCGCAATGGCCTCCCGTCGCCACCCTTATCAGCAGTTGCCGCCTACAACTCGGGCCTACGTCAATACCAACCCCTTCAGAGCATGTGTGCGTGTTCTTTCTAGGGCAATAAGCCTGGGAACGCTCGGTTGCTTCGGTCGGGCAGGATACCCGAGAGTAGCTTTTAAAGCTGCTTTAAACTGCGATCGAGCACCTTTCCGACTCACGAATGCCTGACGCGAGGAGGACGCGGATCCAAGTTCGACAGGCGTTGTGGTGCAGCGTCGGAAACCATTTCGCAACTGAGTTGCCAGTGCCCGAAACTGAAATGGCTGAGAATGGATAGACATGATCAATTATGCACGGCTGGTCGGTAGAATGGGAACTTTACAGTGGGTGTAAAGTTGGATTTATGAATAGTCGGCGTGAACCCTGTATAGATATATATATATATTGTAGTATATAATACAATATATACACGTTTTGTAGTCGGAAGTGATGCTTCAGAAAATTGTTAGTACCCGCACATCATAAATATAACTAGCCTAAAGAGCTATAAAAAATAATTTTATATATCTCGCACAGCCAACCACAACAGATTGTGGCTAGCATGTTGGTAGAGCCATTTGCAACACCTACTACTAAGAAAATCTTCAAACTGGGTTGCTAATTTATGGTTCCTATGATAAAAAGTAGCATGTAGCTATGGTTCGACTTGAGAGACGCCTAGATTTACACTAAAGACAAAACAATACATACATGCTAATATGAAATTGTGTGGCAGACAAATGGCAACACCACATAGTGGCAGAAAAATATGAAGGCCAATATCAAACGAGAACACCTATGTTCCGGAAGACGCAAAGCAAAAAAGAAAAGCCGCAGCCGTGAAACCACTGGCGCTTCGTTCAAAGTGGTTACACTTTCCACTAAAATCTGACTATAAAACATTCTGCAACCGTGCTAAAATCAGAAAGAGCAACGTGAAATAAAGTATCTTAGTGTTTTGCTCAAGGACATAATGCATCGCCCGGTCCGGGAAACTAACTAGCAACCTCACGATTCCGAATCCAATTTTCTGACCGCTAAGCCAGACGCCTTCAGAGGCGTTTAGGCCTCACATTCTCTTTGGAATCAAATTCACAGCTATTACGAGTCAGCATAGATATATTCATAATTCTAGTTTATTTAAAACTTCTTATTTGAACGTGCATTTTCTTAGTGCATTTTCTATACTATATTATCTGTTTTCTTAGGTTTAGGCGTTTAAATTCATTGTCAATATAATGTATTGATTTCAATGTGAGGCCTGTTCAAAGTGGCCAATCCGTTTCCTTTCCCCATACACGTATTTCATACTCCGGGCAAAGCACTGACAACGATATATGAATACCACAATTTCGACACCTGCTGCTGTTGCTATTGACATATCTTGTGGTGAAATGTCAATTAATAGGAACATAATATCTTAATGCCGTGTATATAGGAGAACGAATTGTTAAATGACTTGCTCGTGCTGTTATGGACGATACCACTTTCCTTAGCTTTACTACAACCTGCTACAAAATTGTTGACTACCATTGCCAGCTGAATAAAAGTTTTAGATTGATTTTACGTGTATCACATCTGCAATAAATAATGCAACTCACTTTAGACAAATGACAAACATCATATTCATTCGATTACACATCGGAAAAAAGATTTCAGGCAACTGGGATGACATCAAATGAAGGTTTTTCAAGCGGATTGACGTCTGGCTTGGACCAAAACTACCTCGCCTGTTTCTGCTCAGCTTTACAGCGGCTCAATTCGGTGCTCCCCTGAACAACAGGTACCTTTCTTGATGACGAGTGCACTCACATTGGAGTGGCCCAATATTTCGGCCTCCGCATGTGTGAGCCACATAAATGCCGTTGCCGGGTGGTCGTTGATAAGTTCGGCCTGCATCCACTGTCTTGCCCCCAGAGCGCAGGCCGCTTCCGACATTCCGCTTTGAACAACATATTGAAACAACATATTGAGGAGCCTGGATGCAGCTAGCTTCCCATCACAACTGGAGCCAGCAGGCCTCGCCCGCGGAGGTGGCAAGCGCCCCGATGGAATTTCCTTCCCACTCGAAGGAAGGTAGAACTCTCATCTGAGACGCCACATGTGACACGTTCTCCGTCGCCAGCTTAATCGTTTCGACCACAAGCCCCGGTACTGCGGCCCGCAATGTAGAGGAAAGGACGACAAACATACCAGTCGCTTTCTCTTCGTACCGGTCGCCGTCAAGATCTCAGGCGTACTCAGACCCCGTATTACAGAGCTCCTCCGCAAGATCGGAACGACAGCTGCCCGTCTGAAGAAGGAGCCCCGCGAAGTGGAGTGGCTGTTGCAGCGTGTATCGCTGGCCACTGTTCGCGAGGCACAGCCCCAACACCACCGCACCCTAAGCCCAGAGCTTATCACCCTCACCCCCATTCTTATGTGGTCCTAAAGCCCTTGCACCTTCCTTTTCCATTTTTAAATATTTAGTGTTTTTCTAATTTTATAGTCATTCATGTAGTTACTCATTTTGTTAAATGTTCCTGTTATAATAAATTGAACGTAAACTAAAGATTCGAGATATGTAAAAGAAACATGGTATATTGAATGCTCGACCTGTTGAACCCCACCTCCACACCATAAGGAACATACATTTTGACTAAAAATTCATATATTCTAACTACTCACAAAATACATGAAAAAGCATTTTAATATTTAATATACGAGGTGTGTCAGAAAAGTTCCAGGACTGATGTCACAAAAGATTTATTTCAAACCCAAACTTCACACTAAGAGTTTTCTCCTTCAAAGTACCCCCCCCCCCCCCTGGAGTATGTAACATGTAACTTATCTTAGCTCTCTGCAGCGATCAAACTTTTTTCTTCATAATTTTATATACATCTGTTTCAGGTCGTCAAGCAATGAGCACAGAGCAACGAACAAACTTGAAGTTTCTGGTACGGTTGGGGAAAACTCCGCTGCAGCAAGTGTCTGGAGATGAGACGATGTCACGCTCACGTGTTTTTGAGTGGTACAAGAGGTTTAAAGAAGGACGCGAGGACGTGGAAGATGACCCCTGGAGCGGAAGGTCCTCAACAACCAGCACTGAGGTCAACGTTGAGCGCGTCAGGCAGATGGTGCGTAGCGATCGTCGGCTGACTGTTCGACTGATGGTAAATGAGCTGGGCATGAATCGAGACAGCGTCTGGAAGATTCTCACTGAAGATTTGGACATGCGAAAAGTCTGCGCGAAGATGGTGCCAGAACTGCTGAACGATGACCAGAAGGGTCGACGCATGCAAGTGTGCCAGGACATCCTCGAGCGTCTTGAAACCGAACCAGACTTGCTAGGGACAGTCATCACCGGTGATGAGTCATGGATCTTCGAGTACGACCCGGAGGGGACCCGTTTTGAAGATGCAGACGACATCAAAAAGGCCGTGACGACGGAACTGCGGAGGATCCCGGAAGAATCCTTCCAGGAGTGCATGCAAACGTGGCAGAAAAGGATGGAAAAGTGCATTAGACTCCAGATCCAGGGGGATTACTTTGAAGGAAAAACCTCTTAGTGTGAAGTTTAGGTTTGAAATAAATCTTTTGTGACATCAGTCCTGGAACTTTTGACACCTCGTATATTTGATAAGATTGTTATACCAATCGAAACCAGTTATATTTAATGCAACATTTATAAAATTATTCATTCTGTCGGATTAAAGAAAACAATCAAGATATTACACTAAAGTAAAGATCGTTAAAGACAAAGGTAAATTATGAAACAAGACTTTCAGAGTTTAAATATAAAGAATGAAAAGAGCTGATCGTTAGATCGGACCAATTAAACAATGTTTCCACTGGTCTTTCTATTACCAATACTATATGCCGCTCGCAAATCAGTGAACAAATCCATTTAGATACCACAGAGCAGCCTGTCCCACTAACATATTCGCCAATCCGTCGCCCATAAACTGGTATGTATCGACTACAAAGGAAGTTGACTTCAATTAGCTTTTAACTCAGTTCAGAAAACCGGAATAAAAAGATCTTAAGTGTCTCGAGCCAGGAGGTTCATCAGACTGATGCTTATCCCGATTTTCATGGCGTTAAGCGGCTCGGGGCACAAGACTTCCACCTAAAGAAGACACCAGTCCATCCTCCAGCTATTTCTGGAGCTCATTTTCAGCAGAGTGTACTGGAACAGCGTGAAATGAAATTTTGCTCAAGAACGCAACAGCCCAGTCCAGGAATCGTAACCACGACATTATGACCGTAAGCCACTCGCCTCCATTAACGAAGGCATTTAATCCGATTAGCAACTGCTAATTCGCCATATTAAGCATGTTTTCGAATAATAAACTAAGAAACTACAGAAATAAATTTTCGCTGTCAGATCTTGGCGATGATTTACACAAAAATATGGAACTTTTTTCACATTCCTGTCCAGCTTCATAAACTATGTTAAAGAAAATATTTAACATCAAATTGAATTCATCCGACCAAAAACTAATTCAAGATAGAAATGTTTGAGACTCGTTTCTAGAAAGTCTACGAGGTTGACGTATCAAAATTCGAGATAAAAGAATTACATTTAGAAAGTGGAAATATTTTAAAGTAAAAAACATGAAAACCTCAGTTAATCTAAAATGTTATTTACGAATCAATTGTTTTAAAACAATACTTTTAGGTAAAAAATATACAGAACCAGACTAAAAAAAAACTTAGGTAAAGAATGCTCTACAAAACCAGACGAAGAAAAAAAACTGCTAAAGAAAATGAAATAGTTGAATTTCATTAGAAATAGGGGTTATTTCTTTGAATGGACCTCTGTCGTTTCGACGAAATATTTCAATTATTCGAGCAACAGAACCGCTTACACCAGGGTTTCCCAACCTGGGTGATATTGCCCACCAGTGAGCCATTTCAACAGCTGAATAGACGATGAGCAACTGAACAGAAAATTGTGGGCAATCGGAAATTTGGGTAGACGATATAGGATTTTGAGTATTAAGGTATTGCAGCATATGCTATCAGGAAAAAAAATATTCAAAGGATGCGAAATGGAAATATCGAACCATTAACTTTTACGAAATAGTTCTGGTATACTTTGGAGTATTTACTATACAAGAGGGCGGTGGAATAGTTTTCCATGTGAAAGTGGGTGATGACGCAAACAAAGAAAAAGGTTGGGAACCCCTGGGGCTGAATCGAAAATTTAATGTGGCAATAAATTCTAAAGATGTGTATCCTTAAGATAATTCTGAGATTCAATACGACAAGATTAATAGTTTGAATTACAGGTCCAGTCTACTCGATAAGGCTCTCGTTTCCGTCAGCCTAATTTTACTCAGGGCATAAGTCAAACCGAGGCTATAGTAAAAGGCACTTGCTCGAGGTAACATGGCAGTGACATTGAACCTCGGTTCTTATTGCAATAAATATATAGTAAAAGTAAAAAAAGTAAAGATATTTATGGCAATAAGGGAACGATGAAAAGGTGAGGAGGAAATAGCAACGTAAGAATGGGCGGGAAAGAGACCGATTCTACACCCCAGTCTGAGCAGTGTTTCAGCTGCGTTCCGCGAATAAAATAGCAAAGGTATTGTCGAACAAGTTTAACCATTTGGTCATGTGTCCAGGCTATTCTTACCCGAAAAATATGGAAAAGACTGGTAAGTGACCGATGTTTTTCAAACCTTGTTTGAAGCTAGTTCCCTTCACTTAAACCATTAATATTATTGAGATGTATTAACGTCATTGTATACCATTTCTCTTGAGTGGGGAGGGACACTTGTCGAAAGACGTGTTGCCTTTTGGCAACATGTCTTTTTAGAGAAAAATAAATTTAAGAAAAAAAAAAAGAAAGATTAAAAGAAAAACAATTTCTACGATATTTCAAAGTTTTCCATTAATTTTGGGGTCTAAATTAATGTGAAAGATCATTTGTTGGAATCTGTTTAAGATTTCAAATTTAAAAACAAAATGCATTAAATATTTGAACATTTGCGAATTTCAAGAACTGAGAAAAAGTAAAACTTTTGGAATTCTTGACTAAGCTATTTCAAATAAATAATAAAAAAATTTAAATGGAATTTATAGCTCATACTTATGTAGACTAACTGGCTTCCAATGAGGTTGTATATCAGGTTCCATGGGTGCATTAATGATAGGATCCTAATCATATGAAAAGGAACGCTAAGTGAAGGTTAACTGGCCTCCTACGTAGCTAGGTTGAGGCACCAGTCCTGGGCTAACTGAAGTAGTTCGACATTCTTTTTATAAGTGTAAGGTCCATATAACAGCCCCATAGTTAAGTACTGGTGGAATAAGAGTGTGGTAAAAAGTTTCTATAGTTTTAGGAGGAAAAATCTCAAACCAGCTGTCAATCATACATGTTCTTTGATTAGTTAACCTTCTCAACAATTCCATTAGTATGTAGTCTTCTTGGTAATAAATCTTGTGAAACGAGCATTCTTAGATTTGTTTACTTGCTCAGGGTAAACTCAATCTAGAATATGCGTGTAGTCATGCTTCTTTAATCTTCACCACAATGCTTTTCTCAGCATTAAACTTCAAACGCCAAAAAACTCCAGGCCTAGAGTAAATTCAGATCTTCCTGTTATAATGTGCAATCATTCCTGCTAATAGGAGGATATAACTAGATATCGTCAGCGAACAATTTGGCTGTGGATATTAGATCAGGGATGTCATTTACGTGTATCAAAAACAGAATGGGCCCCCAAGACTGAACCTTGGGGATCTCTCTGATGATTCTTCCAAGATATTTCATCTTGAAGCACAATCTGCTGCCGGTAGTAAATGAATGACTTGATCCAACTTAGAACTTTGCCACGTATACTCGTTTCAATTGGAATAAAAGTCTCTGGTGAGGTACGGTAGGCTTTGGCAAAGTATAAATAGAGCACGTTTCAGGCTGGATATCAGTCATCAGCTTCAGTCAGCCCAGAGCAGTTAGCCTAGATACAGGTAAAATTAATGTGCCATATCTCCAGTCCAGACGCCCTTTGAAGCAGTGTTTCAAGTCAATTCTATATTCCATTCTATTTCGAAAATTATGATTCCACGTTTCATGAGCTTCCATTTTTTTTCTTCTTTTTTATCTGGCCAACTTGTGCTGCGGGATTTCAGTCAAATTAACCATTTCCTTGGATTGCTACAAATAGAAAAATGATTTCTAGATAATTTAAAATTTGGTGAGAAGAGAGCATGCATTTATCATAAAGAGTTGGTTGAGGGATTGTACACACTTTGAAATTAGCCGAAGAAGATCTTTAAATTTCTAGTATTTAATCCATTCAAACGTCCTTATAGAGCTAGCTAGAGGAGTATCTAAGACTTCTTACAGTCGAGAAAAACAAAACAGAAGTGAATATAATACATTTTTTTTTTAATGAAATTGGCAAACTAAGCATAAGATAAATGTGAAGCAAGGGAAGCCGTAAAGG
>CAXHJY010000358.1:0-15000 GCA_964016885.1 Eledone cirrhosa | reverse complement strand
AAAAAGTTGATTTACCAAATCAACTTTTTAAATGGAAGTTGAAGTTGTAAGGTATGTCAAATCTATCTATTTATAAGACTGTTTATATTGTATTTTGTCTGATGAAGGCATACCATATTTTTAATATGATATCCCTGAAATATATATAATGAAATAAATATGGTTTTATAAATATAGTTTCCATTTATTTAATATCGTATATATATATATATATATATATATATATATATATATGTCTGTGTGTGAGTAAGTGTGTGTGTATATATATCTATATTGGAAAATGTGTGAGATCCTTGGTGCAATTAGGTATATTTGAAAAAAAGGAAAAGAATGACTTCACTTGTAGTGTTAAAAAAATTTTGATTTAATATTATCTATATATATAAAACTGAGGATGTCTGTGTGTGTGTGTGTATATGTGTGTGTGTGTGTGTGTGTGTGTGTGTGTGTCTGTCTGTCTGCCTGTCTGTCTGTCTGTCTGTCTGTCTGTCTGTGAGTTTGAATCCCTAAATCTTGAAAAGTGCCCAACCGATTTTTTTCAAACTTTACAGGTGTATTACTTATATTTCAGCGAGTGTTATGCACATAAAATTCAACTTTTTGATCCCCTAGGACCCGCATACGTGAAAAACTGCGTTTTTTTCAGCTTTTTAGGGGATTTTTGAGGCGTTACGTCAGACAGATTTCCTTGAAATTGTAACTATGTATTAGTCAATCTTTTCTTCATACAGTGAGCAAACAAAATCCAACTTTTTTATGGCCTAGGGCCCGCATAAGGTGAAAAACTTTTTTGAGGCGTTGCGGCTAGCCAATTTCAAGGCATATTATGCACATAAAAAAATTCATTTTGTTGATCCCCTAGGGCCCGCATTAGGTGGAAACCTGCATTTTTCTAGCCTCATCGAGGAAAATCATTAAAGATTATGCAGCCATCAGAGTATTCGGTTTATTTTCTTTACATATGGTCCAGGCATGCAGTTTCTCCACGATTAGGTCTGTTGGCGGCCTGCGTTCCAAAATACCTTATCCTGTGCAACGCCGGGTACCACTAGTAATATACCACTAGTAATATAAAATTAAGTGAAGTCACTCTTTTCCTTTTTTTCAAATATATATATATATATATATATATATATACACACTTACTCACATCACCACACTACACTACACCACACTAAATTACACTAAACCTCACTAAACTACACTACACCACACTACACTACACTACTCTACACTGCACCACACTACACTACACTGCACCACACTACACCACACCACACCCCACTACACTACGCCAGACCTTACCTCCACAAACCACACTACAGCACACTACACCACATCACACTACAGCATACTATACCACACCACACTACACCCCACTACACTACACTACGCCAGATATTACCTCCAGACACCACACTGCAGCACACTACACCACACCACACTACACCCCACTACACTACGCCAGACCTTACCTCCACACACCACACCACACTACAGCACACTACACCACACCACACCACACCACACTACACCACACAACACCACACCACACCACACTATAGCACACTACACCACACTACACTACACTACGCCAGACCTTACCTCCACACACCACACTACAGCACACTACACCACACCACACTACAGCACACTATACCACACCACAATACACCCCACTACACTACACTACGCCAGACCTTACCTCCACACACCACACTACACCACACCGCACTACACCCCACTACACTACGCCAGACCTTACCTCTATACACCACACTACACCACACACACCACACTACACCCCACTACACTACGCCAGACCTTACCTCCACACACCACACTACAGCACACTACACCCCACTACGCTACACTACGCCAGACCTTACCTCCACACAGCACACTACACCACACCACACCACACTACACCACACCCCACTACACTACGCCAAACCTTACCTCCACACACCACACCACACCACACTACACCACACCACACTACACTACGCCAGACCTTACCTCCACACACCACACTACAGCACACTACACCACACCACACTACACCCCACTACGCTACACTACGCTACACTACGCCAGACCTTACCTCCACACACCACACTACAGCACACTACACCACACTACACCACACCACACTACACCACACTACACCCCACCACACTACACCACACCACACTACACCCCACCACACTACACTACGCCAGACCTTACCTCCACACACCACACTACACCACACCACACTACACCCCACTACACTACGCCAGACCTTACCTCCACACACCACACTACACCACACCACACTACACCCCACCACACTACACTACGCCAGACCTTACCTCCACACACCACACTACACCACACCACACTACACCCCACTACACTACGTCAGACCTTACCTCCACACACCACACTACACCACACTACTCTACACTGCACCACACTACACTACTCTACACTGCACCACACCACACTACTCTACACTGCACCACACTACACCACACTACACCACACCACACCACACTACACCACACCCCACTACACTACGCCAAACCTTACCTCCACACACCACACCACACCACACTACACCACACCACACTACACTACGTCAGACCTTACCTCCACACACCACACTACACCACACTACACCACACCACACTACACCACACCCCACTACACTACGCCAAACCTTACCTCCACACACCACACTACACCACACTACACCACACCACACCACACTACACCACACCCCACTACACTACGCCAAACCTTACCTCCACACACCACACTACACCACACCACACTACACCCCACTACACCCCACTACACTACGCCGGACCTTACCTCCACACACCACACTACACCACACTACACCACACCACACCACACTACACTAAACCACACCCCACTACACTACGCCAAACCTTACCTCCACACACCACACTACACCACACCACACTACACCACACTACACCCCACTACACTACGCCAGACCTTACCTCCACACACCACACTACACCACACTACACCACACCACACTACACCCCACTACACCCACTACACTACGCCAGACCTTACCTCCACACACCACACTACACCACACTACACCACACCACACTACACCCCACTACACCCCACTACACTACGCCAGACCTTACCTCCACACACCACACTACACCACACTACACCACACTACACCACACCACACCACACTACACCACACTACACCACACCACACTACACCCCACTACACCCCACTACACTACGCCAAACCTTACCTCCACACACCACACTACAGCACACCACACTACACCCCACTACACGACTCCAGACCTTACCTCCACACACCACACTACAGCACACTACACCACACCACACCACACTACACCACACCACACCACACCACACTACGCCAGACCTTACCTCCACACACCACACTTCACCACACCACACCACACTACACCCCACTACACTACGCCAGACCTTACCTCCACACACCACACTACAGCACACTACACCACACCACACCACACTACACCACACCACACCACACTACGCCAGACCTTACCTCCACACACCACACTTCACCACACCACACCACACTACACCCCACTACACTACGCCAGACCTTACCTCCACACACCACACTACAGCACACTACACCACACTACACCACACCACACTACACCACACTACACCCCACCACACTACACCACACCACACTACACCCCACCACACTACACTACGCCAGACCTTACCTCCACACACCACACTACACCACACCACACTACACCCCACTACACTACGCCAGACCTTACCTCCACACACCACACTACACCACACCACACTACACCCCACCACACTACACTACGCCAGACCTTACCTCCACACACCACACTACACCACACCACACTACACCCCACTACACTACGTCAGACCTTACCTCCACACACCACACTACACCACACTACTCTACACTGCACCACACTACACTACTCTACACTGCACCACACCACACTACTCTACACTGCACCACACTACACTGCACCACACCACACCACACTACACCCCACTACACTACACTACGCCAGACCTTACCTCCACACACCACACTACACCACACCACACCCCACTACACTACACTACGCCAGACCTTACCTCCACACACCACACTACACCCCACTACACTACACTACGCCAGACCTTACCTCCACACACCACACTACACCACACCACACTACACCCCACTACACTACACTACGCCAGACCTTACCTCCACACACCACACTACACCCCACTACACTACACTACGCCAGACCTTACCTCCACACACCACACTACAGCACACCACACTACACCCCACTACACTACGCCAGACCTTACCTCCACACACCACACCACACTACACCCCACCACACTACGCCAGACCTTACCTCCACACACCACACCACACTACACCCCACTACACTACGCCAGACCTTACCTCCACACACCACACCACACTACACCCCACTACACTACGCCAGACCTTACCTCCACACACCACACTACACTACACCCCACTACACTACGCCAGACCTTACCTCCACACACCACACTACACCCCACCACACTACACTACACCACACTACACTACACCACACTACACGACACCACACCACACTACACCCTACTACACTACACTACACACCACACTATATCTCACCACACTACACTACACCACTACACCACAACACACCACACTACACTACACTACACCACACTACACTACACCACACTATACCATACTACACTACACTACACTACACACTACACTACACTACACCACTACACTACACTACACTACAGCACAGCACACTACACCACTACACTACACTACACTACAGCACAGCACACTACACTACACCACTACACTACACTACACCACACTACACTACACCACACTATACCATACTACACTACACTACACTACACTACACTACACTACACTACACTACACCACTACACTACACTACACTACAGCACAGCACACTACACCACTACACTACACTACACTACAGCACAGCACACTACACTACACCACTACACTACACTACACTACACCACACTACACTACACCACTACACTACACTACAGCACAGCACACTACACCACTACACTACACTACACTACAGCACAGCACACTACACTACACCACTACACTACACTACACCACACTACACTACACCACACTATACCATACTACACCACACTACACTACACCACTACACTACACTACACTACAGCACAGCACACTACACCACACCACACTACACTACACCACACTACACTACACCACTACACCACAACACTACACTACACTACACCACACTACACTACACCACTACACTACACTACACTACACTACACCACTACACTACACTACACTACACTACACTACACCACTACACTACAGCACAGCACACTACACTACACCACTACACTACACTACACTACACTACACTACACTACAGCACAGCACACTACACTACACTACACTACACTACACTACACTACACTACACTACACTACAGCACAGCACACTACACCACACTACACTACACTACACTACACTACAGCACAGCACACTACACTACACTACACTACACCACACTACACCACTACACTACACCACACTACACTACACTACACTACACTACACTACACTACACCACTACACTACACTACAGCACAGCACACTACACTACACCACTACACTACACTACACTACACTACACTACACTACACTACAGCACACTACACTACACTACACTACACTACAGCACACTACACCACACTTTACCTAGAATCTTGTGCCATAACCTATTTAACCATCTAATATCGCCATGTAATCTTTCACCCGTCGCCATTTGCGGAAATCTTCATTATAATAATTGTTTCTACTTTTGGCACAAGGCCAGCAATTATCCCAGTGTATTACTGGTACTTTATTTTATCAACTCCGTAAGGATGAAAGGTAAAGTTAACCTCGCTGGGATTTGAACTCTGACCATAAAGGGCCGTATATCTATGTTGCAAAGCATGGCGTCCGACCCTCTAGCGATACTGCCAACCCACCGCCCATGTTCATTATCATAATACTATTAAATTATATATATAAAGGGCGGTGAATTGGCAGTATCGGTGGAAGGTCGGGCCCCATGCTTTGACGCATATAGTTACGGCCCTTGCCATTCTGAGTTGAAATCCCGCCGAGGTTAACTTTGCCTTTTATCCTTACGGGGTCGATAAAATAAAGTACCAGTAATGCACTGGGTTATTGCTGGCCTTGTGCCAAAGGTAGAAACAATTATTAGTTTTATTGATATTCTATATCGTCACTGTATTACTGAGCGCCGCTATATGTGCCTTGGATATGTGCAGTGTTGTATTGAGAGAACTTTTCGTAATATACGCTGTGTATATCTGTAAGTGGTGGGGTCTGGGTTTTCTGTCTCAGTCTTCTGTCATCAATCCGACCTATTATTATAGGTAATGTTTCAATTTACATCAACCATATTCTAGTTCTTTCGCTCTCTCTCTTTCTTATTTTCTACTTCTTTGGTATATTGTTATCTATAGGCAGTCACAATAAGAAGGCTGGTAGGTATATTGTTATCTATAGGCAGTGATACACAATAAGAAGGCTGGTAGGTATATTGTTATCTATAGGCAGTGATACACAATAAGGAGGCTGGTAGGTATATTGTTATCTATAGGCAGTCACAATAAGAAGGCTGGTAAGTATATTGTTATCTATAGGTAGTCACAATAAGAAGGCTGGTAAGTATATTGTTATCTATAGGCAGTCACAATAAGAAGGCTGGTAGGTATATTGTTATCTATAGGCAGTGATACACAATAAGGAGGCTGGTAGGTATATTGTTATCGATAGGCAGTCACAATAAGAAGGCTGGTATATATATGATATATAGGCAGTGATACACAATAAGAAGGCTCGTAGATATATTATCTATAGGCAGAACAATAAGAAGGCTGTAATCTTTGACTATAGTATCTCCTCGATTAGTTTTGATCTTCCCGTCTCTCTATATTGACCTATCACAGAGCAGAGTTGCTGTCACTCTCTGACACCTACACAGTTGTCTCCCTGTATTTCCGAGGGTTACCTTCCTTGAGCACCAGCCAACAGTTAAAAGCCGCGAATATTGGACGCGTTCTATAAAAATGTCAAAATATAACGTAAAATATAATAGGCCGGCAAATACGGTATATTGTTATTAATAATTTAGCATTAAAATATATATATTTCCATGAAAAACAGCCATAAAAACCTCGCGGAAGATATTTACGATTCCGCGAGTATTCGGTGGTTTCCACGAACGATTAGTTAGGTTCTGAAAAAGATTCTGCGAATAACCGCGACCGCGAATGCCGGGGGTACATTCTATATCGGTACCACCATCTTTCTGTCGATGGTTTTGGACTAACTTGCAGTGTGTATACACCACAGCCCATTTCTCTGGATGTATTGTTTATTGCCTGAAGAGCAGGCAGCGCGACCCTGTAGTTACACTGGGCACCCCCACATATTCTGTAGTTTTGTCCTCAATATGTACTTTTGGTGGTTTCTCGTCGAAAGACTTTCATCTTCTATTAAGAATCCTTCAATCTCGGCTTTAAGTCTACTTAACCAAATTTGTGAAGATTCTCTTTCTACTTCTCCCCCTTCTGTTTCTCGGGGGGGGGGGGGGGGGTCTCATAGTTTCAGCATTCTTCTGATCTGTTTTCAATTTAGGCTTCAGCTTAAATCTGTTGTTTCTTTTCTTCTTCATAATTATCTGTCGACTTAGCTTCTCTTTTGCACTCGTTCACTTCCCTTAAGAGAAAAAAACATTTCTTTCTCCTTTTTCTTTATTCATGCTTCGTAGCTGTTCGTATTAACTCTGCATTACTCTTCATTAGGAGTTGTATATCAGTTGTTTGAAGGTCAGCAACCTTACCCCCATTAATCAAAATTGTTACAGATTTCATGAACACCTGTGATCTTTCCCAACGAATGCAACAGTCAAAATGGAGATTTCTCATCTTAACAAATATCCAACTTATTGGGGGTGTTTTTGTTGTTGTTTTAGGGGTGGGTTTGGGGGTGGGGTGGGGGGGGGGGGGGTCTGCAAATTAACTGTTTAAGGTTTAACAAAACTACTTTAATGGTGTCTGATTTAGGCCAAGGCCAATAATTTAGGGGGAAGGCGAAAGTCGATTAAATCGATTCCAGTGTATTACTGGTACTTTAGTTTATCGACTCTGTAAGGATCAAAGGCAAAGTTAACCTCGGCGAGATTTGTACTCATAACGTAAAGGACCGCAACACTATGCCACAAACCATGTTGTGTAACGCTCTACCGGTCACTGCCAACCCACCGCTCTTAAGTGAAAGTACTTATATAACAAATACGTTTCTAGTAATATTGGTTGTTTCAGGGTGACAGTTCTGGAAATCTACGTCTTCTCGTGTTTAACCATTCCATTTGTCGTAGAATCCAATGTTTCTATAACAACTGACACGACTTTCACTTTTTCTCTGGACTTTCTTACATTTCTACTTTTAGCCCCTTTCTTACCAAAACCACCCGAAACTGCCTCCGGTTCTATGTACACACCTTTTTCTATATTTCAATGTGTTTATATCTAACGAAATACCCACCATAATTCTATGTAAGAACCTTTATGTTTCAGCCTCCGACTTAATAATCAGTAACTTATGTTACTAAATCCCTCGAAATTCTTGATTTTTTGAAAACCATCGACTTTCATTAGAAAAAATGGTAATGAAAGGGTTAATGACATAGACAGTGTCTTTCATTAGAAATATGGTAATGAAAGGGTTAATGACATAGACAGTGTCTTTCATTAGAAATATGGTAATGAAAGGGTTAATGACATAGACAGTGTCTTTCATTAGAAATATGAAAATGAAAGGGTTAATGACATAGACAGTGTCTTTCATTAGAAATATGGTAATGAAAGGGTTAAGGACATAGACAGTGTCTTTCATTAGAAATATGGTAATGAAAGGGTTAATGACATAGACAGTGTCTCTCATTAGAAATATGGTAATGAAAGGGTTAATGACATAGGTAGTGTCTTTCATTAGATATATGGTAATGGAAGGGTTAATGACATAGACAATGTCTTTCATTAGAAATATGGTAATGAAAGGGTAAATGACATAGACAGTGTCTTTCATTAGAAATATGGTAATGAAAGGGTTAATGACATAGGTAGTGTCTTATCATTAGAAATATGGTAATGGAAGGGTTAATGACATAGACAGTGTCTTTCATTAGAAATATGGTAATGAAAGGGTTAATGACATAGACAGTGTCTTTCATTAGATATATGGTAAATGAAAAGGTTAATGACATAGACAGTGTCTTTCATTAGAAATATGGTAATGGAAAGGTTAATGACATAGACAGTGTCTTTCATTAGAAATATGGTAATGAAAGGGTTAAATACATAGACAGTGTCTTTCATTAGAAATATGGTAATGAAAGGGTTAATGAGATAGACAGTGTCTTTCATTAGAAATATGGTAATGGAAGGGTTAATGACATAGACAGTGTCTTTCATTAGAAATATGGTAATGAAAGGGTTAATGACATAGGTAGTGTCTTATCATTAGAAATATGGTAATGAAAGGGTTAATGACATAGACAGTGTCTTTCATTAGAAATATGGTAATGAAAAGGTTAATGACATAGACAGTGTCTTTCATTAGAAATATGGTAATGAAAGGGTTAATGACATAGACAGTGTCTTTCATTAGAAATATCGTAATGAAAGGGTTAATGACATAGACAGTGTCTTTCATTAGAAATATGGTAATGGAAGGGTTAATGACATAGACAGTGTCTTTCATTAGAAATATGGTAATGAAAGGGTTAATGACATAGACAGTGTCTTTCATTAGAAATATCGTAATGAAAGGGTTAATGACATAGACAGTGTCTTTCATTAGAAATATGGTAATGGAAGGGTTAATTAAGCATATTTTGAGATCTTTTCTAAACCTGAAAACTGCAAAATGACAGTTGTTGGCACATCAAAATAAATAGATTTATATTTTCCAGCTCACTTCTCTCGGGTTTAAACCTCGTCGAGGTCAGTTTTGCTTTTCATTCCTCCGCTGTCGATAAATAAAATAACAGCCAGGGAGAGGAGGTTGCTTTGTCCTTGAGTGTTAGGCATACATGTAAGGAATGATGTCGCCGCCTGAAAATTTGGAATCGCTGCTTGAATCCTTGCATGTCCTTATATGGTCGTAGACAAATAACAGCGGGTCATTCATGCTTTATTTAAACATAGTATTAATTAGATGTTTGTGTATCTATTATTTATATATATATATATGGGAGGGGGGTATAAACATATAGATATGTGTGCATATGTATGTATGTATGTATGTATATATATATATATATATATATATATATATATATATGGGGGGGGGGATATAAACATATAGATATGTGTGCATATGTATATATATATATATACACCCACACAAATCCGACATTTATAGATCTCTCTGTTGTGTCTGTGTGTGTGTGTGTGTGTGTGTGTGTGTGTGTGTGTCTGTGTGTGTCTGTGTGTCTGTCTGTGTGTGTGTGTGTCTGTGTGTGTGTGTGTGTGTGTGTGTCTGTGTGTGTATGTGTGTATGTGTGTGTGTGTGTGTGTGTGTGTGTGTGTGTGTGTGTGTGTGTGTCTGTGTGTCTGTGTGTCTGTGTGTGTGTCTGTGTGTGTGTCTGTGTGTGTGTGTCTGTGTGTGTGTCTGTGTGTGTGTGTGTGTGTGTTTGTGTGTGTGTTTGTGTGTGTGTGTGTGTGTGGTGCTAAACAAAGAAGCGGCTACCAAAAGTGGAAATGTTTTGTTTCCGGTATAGAAGAGCTCGAGTGACCGGATTAGTGAACTTGTTAAGCAGGAAGTGGCAGGGATTATTATAAATGGCGGTGGGGTTTAAAGGGAGGCCTGGCCATACTTTCCTAGCAATAACTATTCCAGGGTCCTCCATCGGCTTCGGCGATGAGTGTGCCAGTTGTTTCAATAAACTGAATGGTCTGCTAATGAAATTAACTTGCAAGAAGTGGCTGAGCATTCAAATGATACGTGTACCCTTGATCTAATTCTCAGGGAGAGTCAGCGAGATACAGTAACTATTATTATCATGTAATCCTATATATTAACACATGTATACACTTAGACATACATACATATACACACAAACACGCATACACACACACACTACACACATACAACAAACATTATATATATATATATATACACAATATATATATATATATATACACACACACACACATACACAATGTAAATGACAATCAAAGAGTGTTTAAAAAATGTAATCACTTATGATCGTTTCATCCTAACACAAGGCTGGATTCATCAGAATAGATAACAAAGCTCAAACACAAATATAATATCAAAACTTTGTCACAAGAACATTAAGATGATACATAATATGGGAGGCTAGATAAGCATAAATATCAACATTTACATAAGATAAATACAATGAATTTAGGAGCAGATAAAAGCAATAAAAAATGTTTAAAATTATAAAACATGCTGTTACAGATAAATTAAGTAAAGTGAGAAACGTGTATCATAAGCAGTTAATAAAATTAATAAAGTTAAAAAGAGAAGGCATGCAATTCAAATATTAAATATTTTAAAATACATCTCCAAAAGATATGTTTTATATATATTTAAAAGGGTTTAGATATACAGGTAGCATAGCCAGGGATATCAGGGAGGTGCAAGACTATAAGTTCGACTACATAATTCAGTCATAATAACAATTATTTTTTAAAACGTCCAAAGGAGCTAATGTAAGGGTAGAACGAATCGCTTGTGATTAAATGTTTTAAACATTCCTTTATTGTCATTTACAATGTACTTCAACTCTCTAGTATACTGGGTATTTTACCACAAATTATTTTCATACTTGTAACTGGGTAATATTTATTATTACCCACATATATATATATATATATATATATATATATATATATATATATATATATATATATATGTAGCTGAGTGGTTAGAGAATTGGATTCACAATGTTGAGGTTGTGAGTTCGATTCCTGGACCGGGCGATGCGTTATGTCCTTGAGCAAGACACTTTATTTCACGTTGCTCCTTCTACCTGGAGTTGCGACCGATAGATAGTACTAGCAACTGGAAAGACCAACGGAAACATTGTTTCCTCGGTCCGATTTGACGAAAGTCGATCGATCCTATATATATATAGAACTAGCAGAGGTGCCCGGTGTTGCTCGGGTATTACATACCAGTCATGTTTAGCATTCATGTCAATACTTCAGTGCTGCTTCGAAAACTATACTTGTACAAAATCATCAGCTTTTTCAAAAAGGGTGTTCCTGCCCCCAGGGGTCCCCTACTCAATATGTGACGATTCTGAGTGTTCAAATTCATCTGTAGAACATACGTAGCCGATGTGTCAAATTTGGTGAAAATCGGTTGCGAACTCCAGAAGTTATGACGTTTTGTTGAAATGCACTGCAGTGCTTCAGTTGACTCCAAGGAAGCAGTTAAAGAGGGTTATCTGCCCCCGGGGGGCCCTAAAATCAATATCTGGAAAAATGAAAGTGCCAATGACCATCCGAAATACAGAAGTAACCTATGTCTTAAATACAACGCTACTCGTAGTTTTCTAACGCTCTTGCAGTAGCTTTACGTTCAGCATCTTGCGATCCTCTAATTGCTGCCTCCACTGACGATTCCTTTGCTTTTCTTCTTTTCCCTCTCTCAGCTTTCGCCGTTTTTAGACCAATGGCGGATCTCTTCCTTAGAGGCATTCTCTAAGGAAAGAGGACGTAACACACTAAGATGAGTAAAATGTTAACCAACAATTATTTAAGTTTCGCACATGGGATGTGATTGTCACGGTGATCCAGAAACTGCCTTCGTCCACCTAGGGGCCGCATTAGACAAAACCTGAAAAGTTTATGAGTCCACAACACTTCTGGAAACACGACGCATGTTTGTTCCAAATTTGAAGAAAATCGGTTGCAAACTGTAGAAGTTGCGTGGGTACGGACATACACACACACGTCCTCAGTTTTATATATCTGTATATATATATAAAGCTGAAGTTTTCTGTGTGTGTGTGTGTGTGTGTGTGTGTGTGTGTGTGTGTGTGTGGAAAATTTTAGTGAAGGCTCATATATTCTAAACCATTCATGCGATTTCTTTGAAATTTTTTACAGAGCTTCTCCTTTCACTAAACCTGTACATGATCTACAAAGGTTTTCAAAAATCGATATTGGGGCCTTTGGAGACATTAAAACAGTTTCGGTTAGTTGTGTCAATTTTCGTGATTAAGTAAGACAAGAGTTATCTTTCGTCAATACAATAGTAACTCATTTTTGATGTCAAAAATTTTGTTTTGGGATTTTGATTATTACAATTCGGCTCATTCGGATTTTAATTTACTCTTTGTACTTGAAAGAAAAGGTTTTACTGTTGTCAAAAAAGTTTATACCTAGACTGGATTTCTGTTGTTACATGGTATAACAGATGGCACCGAGCTCACATATTAATTATTTCGCTGGAATAGTGCCTAAGGTTTTCATGTTTACATAAAATACGTTTTTCTTCTATGTATTCAAATTTACTTTGTTTACTTTAATGAGCTACATCGAAAGCTACTTGAACCGTCCAAAGGACGTGTACTTTAACTAGTATATATATATATATATAGTGAAGGCGTGTGGCTGAGTGGTTAGAGAATTGTATTCGCAATCGTAAGGTTGTGAGTTCGATTCCTGGACCAGGCGATGCGTTATGTCCTTGAGCAAGACACTTTATTTCACGTTGCTCCTTCTACCTGGAGTTGCGACCGATAGATAGAATTAGCAATTGGAAAGACCAACGGAAACATTGTTCCCTCGGTCCGATTTGACAACAAAGTCGATCGTTCCTTTATATATATATATATATATATATATATATATATATATATATTTAATATAGAAAGGACTAGAAATATTTAATTCGGGAGAAATCAACAGGAAGCCGTTTCACTAAAACGTCTTTCTCCGTTGTAAGGATGTCCCCGGGGATTCTATTATTGATTTTTATTGAAATCTAGTCAACCAGTCCTGTTTCTGAATATTGGTCATCAGTGGTCTACTAGCCATCATATGTATTTCTTCGCATTACAGACCATCCCAATAACTTATTTTAGTTATTGCATCGCCCTAGCCTGGGGTATATGGTCGGTAATGAAACGAAATATATATGATGGCTAGTAAACCACTGATGACGCATAGTCCTGGCTTCTATTTCAAATTCTTCATTTTTAGATATATCCTAAATGCAACAACACAGCTCGCCATTTTTCATTCCTATATGCTTTCCCCTTCGCTGTGACCTGTCTTTTTCTCTTCCCTTACTGCTATCCTCTTTCTCTCTCCCCCTTTCTCTCTCCTTCTCCCCCTTACTTACACTCACCCCCTCTGCTAGTTACCCTCTCTCGGCTAGCCTCTTCCTCACACTTTCACTCACTCACTCTCTGTTACTCACCCTCTCTCTCACTTCCTCCATCGTCCCACATCGTACGAAATTCTTTCCACGCTCACATCCGCACGGCCAACATGTGTCTTTGCCTTCTCGTCAATATTCGCAAGTTCTTATGTTCAAATGAATCACTGACTTGATTTTCTCATGTTTTCCTCTCTTTACGTTGCCTCACCATTCATGTTTGTTTACCTGTCTCTCTTTCTCCACCCAACTCTTTTTATCCCAATAACTTATTTTAGTTATTGTATCGTCCTAGCCTGAGGTATATGGCCTGTAATGCGAAGAAATAGCCATGATGGCTAGTAGACCACTGATGATGGATAGTCCTGGCTTCTATTTCTAATTCTTCATTTATATAT